>JAQFVV010012918.1:0-105146 GCA_028023455.1 Epiperipatus broadwayi
TAATTCTGGACGCCCATCGTGTGGCTATTCGAAATTTTCCATACCCTGCAATGCCCTGTATAACATTTGTATGTGTGTATAATGTTTTTTCTTTTTCTGTTTTAAATTAATGAATAATATATATGTAGATTTTTTTTCCCGGGTTTGTACACACATATATATAATGTTTTTTTAAATAACACGAAATAATTGTTAGTTATACGGGAATTTTTTTTTGCTTCTAGTTTGTCGCAGTGGGACGTATGTCATTTTTTAAAAAAAAAAAAAAAAATTACTACCCTGAGAAGTTAGTTTTAGTTGAATATATTTATATAAAAATAATATATGTATAATTTTTCCAAGTTTGTTTCCTAACGTGAGCTAAATGTCATTTTTTTAATTAATTAAGAAGTTAAATGTGCCATAAGCTAAACATTTTTTTTCCGAGTTTGATATATAGAAAATGAATATTTTATAGTTAAAAAGTTAACACGCCGTCAGTTGTTTTTTTTGGTGTGTGACTAGAAAAGAAGATTTCAGAGTTAAAGTAATTTTTTGGTAATCCTAATTAGTTTTGTCATGGCCAGTACGCCATATTTTTTTTTCTCGTATAAAGTAGATAGCTTCAATAAGGCGGAAGTGTCAAATATATACCCACCCGCCCTCCCTTAAATTAGCTTTCGTACTTTAGATTGTTTTTAGTATCGCTCAAATATGAAAAAAATTTGGGAATAATAATGTTTTTTTCGAAATATAGTATAAACGGTAGTGTTAATATTTTGAGTAAAAAAGTACAATTACATAATAGATTTTTATTTCCGTTTGGATAAATTTTTGTAGATATCTTAGATAACCTTTTTTTTTTCGTTAATAGAATTTTTTTTCATAGATTGAAAGCTTTGATAAGTCAAAATTACACGTGTCAGTGTATGGTGTTAACAAACATTTTTTTTTCACTTTCTCTGCATTTCGTTTTTATATAAAATGAATGCTATAATCATGAAAAATTCTCGTTCACTGTTAAATATTTTGTAATTACGTGTCCTACCAAATATATATAAGTTTGTTAATAAAATAGCAAACTTAATTTTCAACTTAATAAAGAGTAAATGCGTATGTCGTTTAATTTATATTTTTGTATAACATATATGTCAGCCACCCTTTAGTTAAGATTTTTTTTTTTCTCCATTTCGGATTATGCTATTGAATCATTTATTGAGTAACCGTTAGGTGAAGACCTTTTGAGTAACCGTTAGGTGAAGCCCTTGTTTTGTAGTGATCGTTTATGAAGATTCCTTGAGTAACCGTTTAGGTGAAGACCCCTTACACTTTAGAGTTCAGAATTGCTGAGTAGCCTGAAATAATAGGTCTATGTCTGCAATTGTTGTTTCCGTGTCATAGTTGTGACCAGCGTTACTTGCCTGAAATAATAGGAGTATGCGGTTTGCAATATGACAAATCTTTCTAGTAAAATTCATGTACATAATAATAAAAGAAATATTTGTATAGGTATATCTGTTTGTATATTTATATGTAGTCATATATATGCTTATTTGGTGTGTACATATTCATATATATGGGTGTATATGGTATACACTTCGTTATAGTTTGGTAAAACCCATTTTTATATAAATGTTTTTTTTTGAAACAGTTTTTGATCTCAATGCGTGATTCTGTAAAATCGCTTGATAATTGTTCATCTATTTCGGGTTGTGACCAAAATGATAGTTGGTTTCGATCCCAGGTTCATAATTCGGAGTGGCAGTTATCATGGGATTTTACTTCTATTTTTAATTTTTTTTGTGTATATATTTTATTTTGTTAATCGTACTTTGGCTGTTTGAATTTTTTTTGTGTGTCTTGACCAAAATGGTAACTGGTTTCGATCCCAGGTCAGACAAATTACCGTACTTAGTGTTATACGTCTTAGATTTAAATAATATTGTGTCATTTAAAATAGCATTTACTTATTCATCCAGAGATTTTTTTTCCTTCAGCAGAATCAAATTAAATTTTTTTTAAAAGTGAACTGAAACGCAAAGTAAAATTTTAATTGCATTGAAACTTTATAAACCCTTATAAATGTGTGCTTGGATCATTATCCATTAATATGTATACTTGATATGGCCATTGTCTTGTCGACTGGCGCCCTTCTCAAATAAATTTGTCGGCAAGTGCAATTTCTCATATCGGATATCAAAATAGACTAAACTATACTAGATGATCAAAATAAAAATGTATGCTTAGTGAGCCAAAATAATTTTAAACATGACATGTATATTTTGCTCACATATTTCGTTATATATATACTTGTATTAATGTAAATGCATTTTTTAGTTGTTTCAGGTGTCAGAGAAAGCCAGGTCAAGCTGTAAGTGGATTATTTCAGTTATATTAACATAGCAATGATATTTTAATAAAATATAAATAAAGTGAACTGAGGAGAAAAATATGTGGTATAGTTATTAAAGACAGACACGGCAGGATTTTTTTATTTTCATGTATAAACAGATACATATAGGCATAGGGTTAAAATAGGACCTCGTGAGGTAGGCAAAGTAAATTTCTGAAAACATAAATAAAGAATTTAGAATATTGACTTATTTTTATATAGAACTAAAATTTTTTTGTGCACATACAGGATATAGCTCCTAGATATACATAATACAAGATACTTATATACATTGTATTAAAATACGTTTAGAAATAAATTGTGACTTTCTGTAGCAAAATAAAAAAAAAAATGGACCAACAGACGGACGCACATTATGACAGCGAGGAGGAGGTAGTACTCAATATTCCCAAGAGGCCAACAGGTACTCATAATGAAGAGTATAACTTTGAGGCTTTCATCAAAGAAATGAGACATGAAAATGAAATGATGAGGAACATGTTCCAGCAGTTCATGAATATGACATCTCAACGACTGAACCGTTTGGAGGAAAACATGGTTCTCCAGCAACAACATACCAGAACAAAAGTAGATGAGGATACTCAGTTAAAATGGCAACAGAAACAAGATGATACACAACCTAAATCATTGATCGATAATGAAGTAGAGAAGGATATGTATGCCTGGGACACGTCAGTCAAGCATCAAATACAGGAAGGAGAAGACAATGGACAGATGGATGTGGATAAAAAGGAAATGAACACTCATCAACAGATCAATCCAATCAAGGCGCAACAAGGTAACCAAATCCTTACGCCTATAATAATTAATCCGGTAACGTCTCCGGTGGCTAAATTCATACATATACAAGGTTTTAGAGGGGAACCGGGTGGAAACCCTAGACACCACCTTGATAGTTTAAAGATGTTTTTCAAATTCCAGAATATGACTGAAGAAGAAAAAGTGGCGATCTCCAGTCATCATTTGAAAGAATCTGCTAGAGACTGGTGGAACACTCTGTCTGATCAACCAGTAACATTTAGGGAATATGAGCAAGCAGTGATGTCTATGTATTGGAGTGCAGAGCGACAGGAAGGTTTAATGTATTCCATCATGCATGAAAGATACCCAGCTAACCATCAAGAGACTTATGCTCAGTTTTTTGTTAGGCAGGTAAATCGCATTAAAGCCCTAACTGCATTCAATTATCCAGAAATGCAGATAGTAAGGATGATTAGACACAACATGCCACCCTGGATAAGGAAAATATTGATAGGCACTCAAATGCAGGACATTGAAGGCACGATTCGGATACTAACTGACATTGATTATGGGAACTTAGAAGAAAACCAAAATGATAGGGTCATGAACCCATCCAAAAATACAAGGCAGTATATACCACCGGATCCCGGAAAGTTTAGAAATTAAAAACATAAATACAGCTAGTCAGACTAAAACAACACGGACTTGATTTAAAATATAGGAGAATGAATGATGGATAAACCGTTTTGTAGTAACATATAGAAAGATTATTAGTAGTAGCAACTTAAACATTACAGTGAATAAAGAGTAGGCTTGAACTCACCTGGTACAAATTCTTACCTCTGACCTGAAGCAACAGCATTTTTTTTTTAAAACATTTTTTTTTTGCTCACTAACTATTGGGAAATGAAGCAATGGATCTGAAGCCCGATCCATGCTTCACATCTTCCTATAAACTTAATTAATATTAAAGACCTAAATTAAGTTTATAGTTCAATATCAGCAGGGTTTTGCATTAGAGTTAAAAATAAGTATGCTTATAAAATGTGTATTACAGTTAAATATTTTATTTTAAATAAATTTCATTCTATTGATAAAAAAATTGCTTAACCTATTAGTCAAACATACATATATATACATCTAGCGTATATATATGAGTCAATGCAAAATTCTGCTGAAAATAAAATGCTTATTCTATTATAAAATAATAATATATTGTTGTTCAAATTTTATTAAAATATTTAGTATGATTTGATTTTGAGATAAGCCCACCAACATTTCTGAAAGAATGTATATTTTAATTAGTGAGTCGTTCAAGTCTAATTAAAGATGGCATTTTCTTTCTTGCTTTTTAATTAATAGAATTCCAACTTTAAAGTAAGAAAGTTAGAGTAAAAAAATTGAAGTTATTTTTAGAACGTGTTGTTTTAAAACAAAACAGCAAGGGGGGGCTTATCAAGATCTCAGATCATACAAACAATGGAAGGTAGCTGGCAGAGAAAGTATAAATAGTAGGGAGAACAAAAGAGATAATTATTCAGACTTTTCTTTTTGAAGGAGTCGTTTGATTCTGATTTTGCTTGTGAAGGCGATTTATTAAGATTTTTCTTGCTGTTTTATTTCCAAGCTTTCTGGAAAGTGCATTCAGATTTCTCTTGGGAGAAATCCGTCAGATTTTGCTTCACATTTAGCTTGTGCTTCAAAATAAAGTTATACAGCTGTCATTTTCAAACAATGGAGAAGTTGGAACCTGCTCCAGTTAAAACCAACCGTATTTTGAGGAAAATGGATATGCTTGGCTAGGCAAATCATAGCTTTGCCTATCGCTGAGGTTCCTAAATACCATCCAAAATGCCTTAACATCCAATCAATAACCATATGAACTCTATGCCGTGTCTGGAGAACTTTTCATGGAAGCCATACTTCATATTTTCATTGTCCGGACAAATACCTATCGTCGGTCGGATCAAGCCACGGACGCCGTAAGGAACATCACGGAAAAAGGACGGTATCGTATCTCCTAAATTAAACTATCTCGTATGCTACTAATGATTCATATTGTTTTATTGTTGTATTGAAATATATGTTTTTGCTATGTAAACATTTTATGAATTAACCTTAAATATATTTTGGGATCATCTAGCTATATGTAACCTTTTTACCTTCGCTATTCTTCCTTACTAACCATTGTAAATATTTAGTATTTCGTTGCGGTTAAATTTAATAGTTAATTTTTTGTCATTTGAAATCACTTTCCAATTTTATTTATGTTGTTAATTAAATCCAAGTCAGTTTCTTTTGTGTGCCAACTTGATCTTTTTGATAACACCTCTTTTTTGTCCGCCATT
Source organism: Epiperipatus broadwayi (assembly GCA_028023455.1). NCBI lineage: Eukaryota > Metazoa > Onychophora > Udeonychophora > Euonychophora > Peripatidae > Epiperipatus > Epiperipatus broadwayi. The sequence continues at coordinate 5,482 of JAQFVV010012918.1, forward strand.
AGCTAGTCACGTATATTTGATTTAGCTATATACGTTCTAAGTCAATTGTAAACCCGGTTTTTCGCGCAAAGCCATAAGAAATGCTTTGCGAAAGGTTTTTATTATCTATCGTACTTTATCGAGAAGATCGAGTTGGATATTTTTAATAAAATTGGGAAGAACAGCATTTGACCGCAAACCTATTAACCTGTTTTCTTTTTATTGTCTAGTTAGTTTGTTGCCATAATTGAGGGGAATAGCGGAGGCCATTAAAGCTTTATTCATATTTTAAAGCCAGTAATTAAACATTATTTAATTATCAAAAACTTGAGTTTCTTAGTTATATTAAATGCTTTATTTTTACTTTTCAATGATCCAGGCACGCAAAACGCAAACACCAACACATATTTTGATGTACTTTACACATTTAGCTTTTAGCTCTTTAGGATTTCCCGTCCATGTCTCTACCGCTGTTGCTAAGCTTTGTGGCCGGTTGAAAAATAATTTATGCATGGCTCAGATGGTGTTGTTTGTTTGTGATCAGGCCTCGAGAACAGGCGAATGGGCAGAGGTCATAAGTATTCTTGATTTATATCTCGCGTATGGTTGGCTTTGAGGTACTTTCGCCTAGTATTCGAACTGGGTAGATTGCTTTAATTAAACTTATGGTAACATTACCACAAGCAAAGTCAACATCACACTTTTAAAATACTTCTTAAATTTAAAATTTTCTACTAGATTAGCACAAAACTTAAATGGTGACCCATATAAAAGGGCACAATATATATATATAAAGGCAACTTAAAGAAGGTATTAGAAATAACAGACCTATCAGTCTTTTATCAGTTCTATACAAAATTTTTATCAAAAAATTACAACTCATCTACAGAAAGTTTTGGACATTAACCAATCAAAAGAATAATTACAGATTTAAAATTGATTTTAGTACAGTGATTCATATCCAAGTATTGAAAGAAGTTGTAGAAAGTACCAATGAATATGAGTTGCCATTATGCTTTGGATTTGTAGATTATGAAAAAGCATTTGATTCTATAAGCATTTCTTTGGTGACTAAAGCAGTGAATTATCAAGATGTAGGCACAGAATATTGTCATATTCTGAAGAATATTTATAAAAACACAACAGCAACAATTAGATTTCATAAGGATACTAAAAAGTATAACATTGAAAAGAGTGTATAACTGGGTGACTCTATTTTTCCAAACATTTTACAGGAGTTTTGCAAGAAGTATTTTGTGAATTAAAATGGGAAGCCACAAGAATAGAAATAAGTAGATTATTTAACTCATCCAGATTTTGCAGACGATGTAGTGTTTTCCCAAATAATGGTTAATGGTTTCAAGGTATGTTGCAAGAGTTATCATATGAAATGAAAAAAGACAATTTAAGATAAATGTTAAAAATACTAAAGCAATTTTCAATGGATTTTATCAAACAAAGAAAATAAAAATTTGACAATGAGTTAGAAGATAACAACTACAAATATCTTGGTCAGATTATTACTATAGATGGAAATACCAATGGATGAAATTAGTCATAGAATTAAAATTGGTTGGAGTGCTTTTGATAAAAATAATATTAAAAATAAATAAGATTTTTAATAAATGTGTTTTACCAGTTCCTATTTATGAATTTAAGAATTGGACAGTTAATAGAAGAGCAATACAGAGACTTCAGATTAACCACTGAAGTATGGAAAGATGCAAGTTAGGAATAACAAGAAGTGATTAAAAATGAAATACTTGGGAGAAAAAACAAGCATGTGGTGATGATATAATTTCAAAAATTAAAAGATTGAAGTGGAGTTGGGCTAGACACATTGCTAGAAGAAATAATAATAGATGGACAGTTGAAATAAAAAAAAATCACACGAGTTGGTTAAATAAAATGAGGAAGTATGCTAGGATGATGTGGAAAAGAGAAACTAGAGATCAGAGAAGATAGATCGAGCTTAGAGAGACCTTCATCCTGCAATGAATAGATAATGATTGGAAGTAATGATGATACATTATACATATTGTAATTATGTTTTTTGAGTATCTGTGTATGATAAATGGATGGATTTAAATATGTTAATGCTTAAAAATTAATACTTTGCATTTACTTATATAATTTTTCAAATTTTCTTTGCCATTTCTTTTGGAATTAATTCTGACAATGGCTGAAATTGTTATGAATATACTTTTTTTATCATTAAAAAAAGGAAATACAGTATTTTGTCTTTGAATTATAATCTGAGATGTTTTGCAAATGTATTAGTTTCATTTGTATATTCATCTAATTCTATCATTTAATCTTAATTATTGAATGTCTTTAGAAAAATTTACTTTATTTAAATATTCCAATTACATTCAACTGTTAGTAATAGCACACATGTTAGTATATGCACAATCTTTCAAGAGATATTCTTCTTCTTTCTTCTTCAGGTATTGTTGGCTTAACCAGTGACAATACATGGGAATTGAACCTGGACTCTTAGATTTTTGAATATTGAAGTTTAAGATAACACTCTAACCAACTTAGCCATATTGCCAGAGGCAACAGTCAGTAGAAATTTCATACACTTATCTATGATGCTTCTCCTGATTTTCCTATTTTTTTCTAAGTTCAAAGTTGATTTATGGTTTCCATACATTATGTATTGTCACACTATTTGACTTATGGTGTTATTATCACTATTGTCAAGTGAGTAACTTATTTGAATTTTCTTTTTTATACCTTTTCCTTTCTATCCAATATTTTTGTATTTTCCCAATTGAACATTTCTTCTTGGTACATACATGGTCTGCTACATTAGGCATCTCTGTTTGTCTCTTGCAAAAACTTTTTAATGGGGCAACTGGTCTCACCAATATCCATCCTTCCATATTTACCTGATATATCATAGATGCAGTTTTTACTTTTCAAAACTTCAAGTTTAGGACTTGTAGATATTAGAATTCTTCATAGTGTGGTATGGCTTTGGAAAGCTGCTCTGATGTTTTAATGACTGCATACTTTTCTTAATTTGTCAACTATTTTTGGTGTTTATGAGTGCACTACAGTACCAATAATTGCTTTTTCTTGTTGTCTATTTAAGATTTTCTTAATAACAGCTAATGAATAACAAATATAGATATTATCTTTTTTCAAATTGTTGGTTTCTAAACAAACTTCTTTTGCTCTGTTCCATAGTGATAGTATAAGTCAATGTTTTGTATTTCTAGTGTGATTGGATATGTATGCGAAGTGTTTTCTTGTATGTGTGGATTTTCTATAAACTGTAATTTTGATTTTGCCATGAAGGAATTTTGTCACAAGAACATTTAAAAATGGTAACTTTTATCCTTGTTCTTATTCTACTGTGAATTTAAGTGAAGTAAGGATGTTGTTGATATGTTTCCAGAAAGTTTGTAGTAGTGCTCCACCAGGTGGCCATACAACAAATGTATCATTAACATAGTGAAGCCAAACTTTAGATAAATAAGGAGTAGTCTTTATGGCTGTGGTTTCAAGTTCTTCCATGTAAATATTGCTAATCAGAGGTGTAAATGGTGAGTCCATAGATATTCCTTGATTTTGTTGGAAGAATTCTGTGTTGTATTGAAAGTAGATTGTTATAACGAAGAACGTTAATAGCTCCATTTTACAATTAATAGGGTTTGTAAACTATTATCACAATTTAAATGTTTTCTATAACTTTGGTATATGAAAATAATTGAATTAAGTCAAACATAAGAATATGCTGGACTTAAAGTAGATGTGTCATAACAGTAGCCAACTATCCATATTGTAGCTTCACACAGTGCAAGCCTTAGTAGTCAATGGCATGGATAAATCTATTGATTATTAAGGCTCTGCACTGGATGGCACTAGTGTATGGAGAGTTGGTTATTGTTATTAGCAACTCGGGTAAGCATAGGAAATGGTGATCATATGATATTTCTATCATAGTAGATAACATTTAATTATTAAACTAGTTAGAAAAGTAACAATGATTTAAGAGATATTACTTTGCATTAGATTTATAAAATATGAAAGATATTTGATACTAATAACATTTCTGTAGTAATTAAAGCAATAAACATTAAGATATAGAAGCAAAATATTATTATATTCTGAAGAACCTTTATAAAATTAAACATCAGTGATTCGTCCACACTGCTATAAAATGAATATTAATATTGATAAAAAGTATAATAGATGGTTTCTTCTTTCCAAAACAGTAGGTTTTTTAAAAAAATATATATGCATTGAAATGATTAAAAAATTTTGAATGTGGTCATTTTTACAAGTATCATTTCAGACCTTCAGAAAGTATTATAAAGAATATCAGGTCAAATATGAATGTTAAATAAATTTAAAAGTAACAACCAATGGGCTTTCAAAAAAGAAAGTGAAGATTGGTATAGTAAATTAGAAAAAGATTGCACTATAATTGAATTGATTAGATTAAAATAAATGGAAACAAAATGGAGAAAATTAATCATAGAATTAAATTTAAATGCAATACATTTTATAGAAAGAACTTGATATTATAAAAAAATATACTCATGAGCTTAAAAAAGAATATTTTTAATCAATATTTTACCAACCATTGATTATGTATGATCTGAGCTTTGGACAATTTGAAAAAAAAAAAAAAAGTTTACACAGATTACAAACGACATAGTGAAGTAATGAAAGATATATGTTGTCAATTAAAAAATAGATAAAAGCTAAAATATTTGCAGCTAAAAAAGTGCTATACCCTAAACACATTGCTAGAAATATGACATAGATGAAAAACTGAAGTTTTAAACTGGACACAAATATCAAAAAGCTACAAGCTAAGGAAATGAAATAGCAGAAAGACATAAGGAAGTTTTCTAATATAAGAAGCTACATATTTACTGACTTTCTGAAAATTTCAGATTTTCCACTTAATAGTTATCCATTAGATAAAGTACTGGCCTTGGCCTGGTATTTTAAATCTAATGCTTGAATATCCTAGCACCTCACTGAAAATTTCAGATTTTCCACTTAATAGTTATCCATTAGATAAAGTGCTGGGCTTGGCCTGGTATTTTAAATCTAATGCTTGAATATCCTAGCACCTCACTGAAGAAGCCAGTAGCAGAAACCAGTCTGAGGTTGGGGATATTCTGAAAAGCTTGTTAAGAGTTATTTGTAAGCTCATTATATAACATTTCTAATATAAGCTTGTTAAATAAAGTCATGTGACATATGACTTGATTTCTTTGTGTGTGTATATATATATATATTATCTGGATGGTAAAACAATGAAGGAAAACTCTCATCATCCACCATTCCACCAATCTAATACGTCTGCATTATCTTTAATTGTTTTTCTGTTCAAGGATCAGCAACGGCCTTTGTCCTACTGAAGGCTATTTAAGGATTTTCTTTTTCAGTTTATATATAAATACCAACGCAATGATGATCAATTTGGGTTTATTATAGCATCACATTGCCTTTGGATGGCTAAACCTTACTTTTGAAAGGTGATAACACACATGTATATATAACTGTTCTTGAGCGATAAATATTTTTACAAGGTTTTCATTTTATTCTAGACATATTTATTTCCCTACCTGACTATAAATCATAGCCATTTTTTTTTCTTCAACAGAAACTATAAAAGAATGAGAAGCCATAACTCAAAGATTATTAAAAGCGCTTGAAAAGCTCAAGATTTAAGGAATTTTTACAGCAAAATAAATTTCCAAGTCAAACACGAAAGTTGCAATTTTTTTTTTTTTTTTTAATATTGCCCGAATAAACTTTCGTAAAAAAAATTATAATAAGGTTTTTGAAATTCTTTGCAACCTGTCTCTTTTTAATAATTAAAATTCAATTTTGATTTTCACTGTCAATCTTAATTTATTAGGTGAAAAAAAGCTTGTAGTGAATACGCGACAATATTAAAAAGTGAAAAATAGAATAAAAATTTAAGAATACGTACGCTGCTAGCTCGCACGCATGATCAGACACACATTAACATTTAAGAGATAAATACACGCATACTATTATTTATTTAATAAAGAATATGCACGGCTAAACAATCTCAAAACTAAGACAATAATGGTCTTATAAAAAGACTTCACAAAATAATCAAAGCCATTTTCAATAGTTGACTACAACCCTTAATGAACTATGTTATAAAAATCTCCGATAACAAGCAATAATTTTCAACATAGGAGAAAAAGATTTAAAAATTAGTCATAGTTTATATTTACTAAACTCATAGGAATATTATTTATCTATTAAAAATGGTAATTAATAGTTTGTACATAATTTAATAATATTTATTTAATCTATAAATTGAGAAGTCAAGCGTTGTTAGCCGAGAGGTCATCGCAGCCGCCTTGCAAGCAAGTAGTTGATTGCAGACAGTTGTGGGTTCGCGTCCCGGCCGATGCTATGACATATGAAAAAAACAACAACTATTAATTGAGAAAATGTATTTGGAATTTGTATGTAAAAAAAAAAAAAAATTCTATTAAATATTTCAAGGCAGGGGAAATTTCCTATTTAAGTCTCTTTTGAAGAAAAGTAATTAAGGAAGTAAGATTATCAGTGCTTGCAAACTGCCGAAATATGATACTTTGAATAGATCTACAGCCTTGCTAAGAAGCATTATATACCCATTTACCAAGAAATATTGAATGGATATCTCTTGAACTAGGGACTATTTATCTGGAAAAAAAAAATTATGTTCTATAAAAAAAAAAGTTGTGGTAGCCCGGTAACGTTACATTTGATTGATTTTTGTATAGCATCAATGCCTCAAGCGGACGTGCCTGGATTTCAGAGGATTACTGTATTTTTTTAAAACTAGAACCTGCCCTACATTCAAACCTAAGTAATATGTAAGAGTTGCAAATGTAACAACATTTTTTCAACATGGCCAGGATTGATGTACATAAAATTATTTTATTTCAATAACATTCTAAAAATAAAACAAAATTCTCAATTACTTTAACACAATAATATCCTCCTGAAGGAAACATTTAGCAGAAAATTGTGCAAGTTACAAGAAAAGCATATTAATATTAGGAAGATATAAGCATACTTTTTAATTTTTTTTTAATATTTTAGATTAAAAAACTTCTAATAAAAATCCAACATTAGTATTTTCGGCTATAGTACTACTCTAGTATCTGATTGTCAGTTTCTATAACAAATACCCAAGTTTCAAATCATAAGTAGTTATAAGGGCCTTGAACTCAGACTTTCAAGCTCCCTACAGCTGTGCACTCCATCTTACCCAACTGATACACATGATCACATACATGTGAGAAAGATAAATATTCTCCAATATACATATTTTGGGCTGAATCAGTACTCATCAGTTGGTCCAGATCTCTATCTCGCAAATATATGTACAATCAATACTCAGTTTACATAAAGATAGCAAACTTCCAAACTTTAATGGGCATGCCTCAATCCACTCCACCTGCCAACTCTTCAACCAACCATATTATGAAAAATTTGATGATAGAACACTCAAAGCTCTTGTTGATGTCAATGTTATTGTTATACCCATGTTGACTTTAAGTCACTTTGATCCCTCACATATAGGAATTGAAATATCCATTTAATTACACAGAAAAGGGATTGGCAAAATACAACTTGAATATGTAATATTCAAAAATAAGTATATTGCCTAAAATAAATTTAATTTAATTATAAGGGTCTTTAAGTCATACTTTCAAGCTCCTTACAGCGATGCACTCCATCTTATACTACTGATACACATGACCATATACATGTGAAAAAGATAAATGATCTCTAATATACATATTTTGTGCTGAACCAGCATTCATCAGTTGTTCACATTGTCATCTCCCACATATATATACAATCAGTGTCAATTTATATTAAAATAGCAAATCTTCAAACTTTAAGGGACAAGATTAAATCCTTTCTACCCTCCAAATCTCCAGCTAATTATATCATTGAAAATCTGATGGTGGAACACTCAAAGCCCTTGTTGATGTGAATATTATTGCCATACCCATGTTGACTTTAAATCACTCAGATCTCCTCACATATAGGACCTTAATATGCCCATTTAATTACACATAAGAGGGATGGGCATATTACTTGATGAATATACAATATGAATGTATTGTCTGAACTAAATTTAATGTAATTATAAGGGTCTTGAACTCAGACTTTCAAGCTCCCTACTACTATGCACTCTATCTTATACAACAGTATGTTGATACATATAACCACATACATGTGAAAGAGATAAATGACCTCCAATATAAGTATTTGGTCCTAAACCACCACTCATCCATAGGGAACTTGAAACTCTGAGTTCAAGGTTTTTATAATTTACCTTAAATTTCAATTTAGAAGATATACTTATATTTGAATATTACATATTCAGCCTGGATTCTGACCATCACTCTTCTGTGTAATTAAATGGACATAATAAGGTCCTAAAGGATCAGAGTGACTTAAAGTCAAAATAGAATAATATTGGCATGAACAAGGGCCTTGAGTGTTCCAACATTGGATTTTCAATAATATGGTTGGCTGAAGAATTGGAGGTTGGAGAGGATTGAAACTTGCCCATGAAAGTTTGAAGATTTGCTATCTTGATATAAACTGAGCACTGACTGTATATATGTGTAGGAGATGGTGATCTGGACCAGATAATGAGTGCTGGTTTAGCACGAAATATGTATAACACATCATTTAATTTTTTTCACGTGTATGTGGTCATGTATATCAGTTGTATAAGATGGAGCGCATAGCTGTAGAAAGCTTGAAAGTCTGAGTTCAAAGCCCTTATAATTACATTAAATTTAGTTGAGATAATATACTTATATTTGAATAAATCGTAGGTAAATTATACAAACAGCGGAATAAAAAACATCCATATTAGACACTTAGGTACATTACCTTTTATTTTAACTTATTTCAATCAAAAGCTCATACAAGATTTATGTAGGAATTAGTTCAATCCGTTGTGTATTTCTATTGGTATTAATAATTTGATTAGCAATGTTTGATATATTTTTGAGAAGCCTCTAAATATATTGTTTTATTGTAATATATACATATATGTGTGTGTGCGTAATAAATAATACAAATGCTTTAGCATATGCGCACTGTAAAAGTTTTCCATTTAATTAGCATTGTTTGAAGAAATGACCAACCAATCTATTACGATATTTATACATTTAACAATTAATTCAAAAAATATAACTAACTAAAAAAACTAGTGAAACAAAACAAACAAAAAAAAAATACGAATTATCTGTAAATTTTACAGGACAAATTCAAAATTATGTTTAGCATTGTGGTACAAGTAGTATTTAAGGATTTATATATATATATCCATTATTGTCTTGCTACAAAGTTTTTTTCTATAGGTTCATAGCGATCTACAAACGTATAAATTTAAAAATAAGACTTTTTTTATACGTAAACAAAAATTAACTCAATTATTCCCCAAATCTATATTTTAGTATTTCAATTGTCAAATAAAATTACATGGAAATATCTGTTTAAAAAAATAATGGGAAAATATTTTAAAGTAAAATCGCAATTACACTTCTAGTAAAAATATCTTATTAACTTATAGCATCATTCATGAATCACTCATGATTTTAAAAGTTCGCTTTTTTGACCGATGATAATTCAAATATGTATTTATTGAAGCAAATGCCGTAATGTTTGTTTTCAATTCGAACTTGTTCATTTCTGCTCCTATGCTTATTTTTAAAATGAAAGAATCCTTTTTCTGACAAACAGATGGACAGTGATGATTAAGTACATAGTAAATGCTCTAATTTCAAAAAAAAAAAAAAAAAATCACATTTTATTTTCTAACAAAAGCTTCACTGGTAGGATTTATGAAATGAAATATGAATGATTTTTAATAAAAATGAAACTTTTGGTAGATATCGGTGATAATATAATTAAGTATATGTGGATGTATATGTTTTAACAAAAAGCCTTATGGTTGCAAACAATGTCACATCTACCTGACATGCCTACAATCAAGATTCGAATCCGAATGAGTAAAACTTGTAACTTTTTGTTCAGATTCTAAAGACCTTTAGAATTTATCTTTCAGATATCCATTCCACAATCAGCCCAGTTAATCATCCAATCTTAATTAATAAAGAGGATCTCGCTTTTATATTGTTTAAGATCTAAGTAAGATTGCAAATATAGTCAATCCCTCGGATAAAGAAATTATTATTTTATAGGACGTTACGGAGAAGTTTTTATTGAGCTATAAATTTACCTAAAACACACATATAAATACATACCTACGTTAAAATACAGTTTCTTTAGTAAGTTATGAATACTATTTTTACCTATACAAACATATACATACCTAGGTAAAAATACAGTTTCAATGGGCAACAAACTTAAATACAGTTTTTTTGAGTTCTTCAGTATGTGAAGGTTTAATCTTTAGTAGCTGCCACTTATAAACGATTATGACAGTTCTAATTCCAGTTTTTTTTAAAAATAAAAAGCCAAAATGAAAAAGCAAATGCAGAAAGAAAACAAAAAATATTAGCGTCAAAAGTGTTATGCCTATAATGTGGTTGCATAAACACACAATTCCAATGCCATAATACATGCAGAGAATCTATTAAAATATGAAAAATTAAATGTTTTGTCACGTGGGAGGAATTGTGAGAAATGGAGGGGTTGAGCTCTAATTCAGAGAACTCTTCGTCTCACATCTCTCACTCTAATACAATGCAAAACTACACAGCACAGAAATTCTATTAAGAAATAAAAAAATTAATTGAATAAATTATTTCACTCAATATTTGGAGCATATGAAGCATTTCTGAAGTTTCTGATTATTACTTTAATTCCTTTGCACAGATATGTGTGTATGCTTTAAGAAGCAATTTTTCTTTATTTTCTTAATTTAGCTGAGTACACTTTGAATGACAAGCACAATAATCATACATCTTACGTTTTATATCCCAGTATAAAACACGAGAGCTATGATTATGGTGGTCTTTACCGAAAAGGCACTCAGCTAAAGTAAAAAAAAGAATTAAAAAACACTTCATAAAGCAAATCTACATATGTATGCAAAAAAATGTATATACAAGTGAAAGTAAAATTAATATTATTTTTACCTTAGATATATTATTATTATTAATAAAAAGTAACCACACTCCAAAACTGTATTGTTATATATAAATTCAAGTGATAATCATTAAATCTATTTAATTAATATTGGAACTGGTCTCTAGTGGCCATATTCAATAGTTTTTGGTTTTTTTTTAATTTGCCATTTCCTATTCTCTCTAGATATATAAAGCTATAAACTATAGTATCAAATGGTCATATTCTGGTAGTAAAAAAAGTTATTAAGCAAGGTTGCTAAATGGATGTGTTGATTATCACATAACTATATTTACCCAGTATAAAGATACTATTTTTCATTTTACAAATGGCATGTATTTATTGTAGAATTTTTAAAGTTTGTGCAATATCTCTACTCTTTAAAGTTAATGTCAAACATTTCAAAATTGATTCATATTAAAATTTAAGAATGCTCTCTGGCTAATTTCATTCTTGATATATATATATATATATAAAGATCTAAAAATATATGGGAAAATAAATATTTTCCTGGTGTAAATAAAGTTATTGGATATGGCAGTTAGAAGTCATATCAATTATTACGACTCCATATTTATCCAATATAAAAGTATTATTCATTATATATACATTGTACTACATAAATTTGGGTGCTGATTAAGTATGAACTCATGGCCATTTCCAATTATAAGAATTGCCTAAAACCCACGCTGACACATCCAACAGATAAATGACATCAATCAATCTGTATGTCGCGATCTCACCATTCATTACAAAATTGCCATTTTCATCACACCCCCCCACCCAAACAACCCAATTTTCATAGTTATAAGAAATGAAATCACATAATTAAAATATTAAAACACAAAATTCACCATTTTCATCATGATCTGACAATTTTCATAGTTATAAAAAAATATAATCATGCTATTAAAAAGTAAAATGCAATTTTGCAAATTTTTGAAATTAATTTTAAGCAATAATTATATTTTCATAGTTATACCTGAGGAATCACATGACAAAAAGGCGCGTAAACAACTAAATACACATTATCTAAATCTACAGCAATCTTTAAAAAAATCAAATTTAAGTTTATTAATTTATTAAACCATTTACTCATAATAATCAAAAGGATGACCTAAAATTGATAGATTTAAAATACGAATTATACTATATGCCAAAAGATTATAACTTATAAAATACAAATGTTAAAAAATAATGACGTTGCGAAAGCCGATTGCTAGTTTAAGTTTCCTAGTTCTACAAACATTTTTGGTAATAAAAAAAAAACAATTTTCATAGTCATAAAAAATGTAATCATGTGATTAAAAACATAAAATGCAATTTCACAAATATTTGAAATTAAATTTAAGCAATAATTATATTTTCATACTTACACCTATGGAATCACGTGACAAAAATGTGCATAAATGGTGATCAATAATTAGACTATGAATAAAAATACAGGATGACCTATGTTTTTATTCAGTTACAAATTGTGCTCAATTTCAGACTATATTTTTATTCAATTACAAATAACTTCAACTTCATGGTGATCATTTTCATTCAATTCCAATACACATATTGCAATGTATGGACTTGTCCAGATCGAGTTGAGTCATGCATTACTGTAGTGTTTCGTAAAAATGGCAGACATGTTTGTGCACTCCAGAAAAACTAGAATTTGTTCGAGTGGATGTTGTAGATCACGCACTGATAATGGAGGAAGTTAAGTAACGTAATGGCGGACGATAATTCCAAGAGATATTTGCTGATTGCAAATATTTCTGGATAAAAGACATTACCTGACTGGACAAAGATTAATTGCTACAGTCATCAGCAAGCAATAAAAGATGGTGTAACAACTACGCAGAGTAAGGCAATTATTAGCAGGCATATTTGGAGTACAACGGCAGTAGACATCTAGTAGTATTTGAGTAGAGATATCTTGCATCAGTGCTTGCGGTTAATGACCAGCGCCCAGTGGAAATGTAGTCCATGGGTGTAGGTGGAAGAGCCCTCAGAAATGGGGAGACTGCAGTAGATTAGAGCATTAGTTGCAGAATAGAGCATTAGTTGCAGAGCAGAGCATTCATTTCAGATTAGAGCATTAGTTGCAGAGTAGAGCATTAGTTGCAGAGCAGAGCATTCGTTGCAGAGTTGAGCATTAGTTGCAGAGTAGAGCATTAGTTGCAGAGCAGTGCATTCATTGCAGGGCAGAGCATCCGTTGCCAGAAAACTATGGAGATAGAGTGTTGCAAACTATTCGCTATCAGAGAGCGAGTAAACAATTGTGTATATTTATTTGATGACCGCACAGACATTCTTGCGGATATAACATTGGCACAGTCTGACTGGCGGATATAACATTGGCACAGTCGCATTTGGAACCTGTGAGTAGCGAATAAGTTTTGCATTACAAGAAGTTAGCTATAGATGGAGAAACCTGGTGAAAATGGAAATCCCAGTTAGTAACATTAATAACGGAAGTGAATAGCAAGTCTACATGATATAACAATGCTGTAAGTTTGGAAATAACAGGAAATATGTTTCAGCCAAGTAGGAATAGAGAAAGAAAACATCCAAGGAATTGCAACAAGGGTTTTTCTGGAGTGGAGGGAGGTGTAGTGTTTTGTAAAAATGGCAGACATGTTTGTGCACTCCAGAAAAACTAGAATTTGTTTGAGTAGTTGTTGTAGATTGTGCGCTGATAACGGAGGAAGTTAAGTAACGTAATGGCGGATGATAATTCCAAGAGATATTTGCTGATTGCAAATATTTCTGGATAAAAGATGTTACCTGATTGGACAAGGATTAATTGCTACAGTTATCAGCAAGCAATAAAGACGGTGTAACAACTACGCAGAGTAAGGCAATTATTAGCAGCCATATTTGAAGTACAATGGCAGTAGACATCTAGTAGTATTTGAGTAAAGATATCTCATGTCAGTGCTTGCAGTTAATGACCAGGAGCCCAGTGGAAATGTAGTCCATGGGTGTAGCTGTAAGAGCCCACAAAAATGGGGAGACCACAGCAGAGTAGAGCATTACTTGCAGAGTAGAGCATTAGTTGCAGAGCAGAGCATTCGTTGCAGAGTAGAGCATTAGTTGCAGAGCAGAGCATCCATTGCCAGAGATCTATGGAAATAGAGTGTTGCAAACTATTCACTATCAGAGAGCGAGTAAACAATTGTGTATATTTATTTGCTGACTGAACAGACATTCTTGCGGATATAACATTGGCACAGTCTGACTGGCGAATATAACAATTACAAGTTTTTCCAATCAAGTAAGATTAAAATGGGGGATAATTTAAATGTTCTCAAATAAAATTAGTATAATAAAAATATACATTCAAATGGTAGCTTATACATATTTGAATATTTACACCATCAATTATATTTATAGTTATGTAAGTATAATAAAATGAATATTCATTGAGAGGATTCATAAAATTTGTAAATTTTACCATATACTTAATACATTAAATTATAAAACAAAATTATATTTTGTAACCTTTCTGTAAATGTAATTAAAGTTAAAATCCATATAAAAAAGAAGAAAAAAGAAAAACAAAACAACAACTAATTAGATGAATAATAAAGTTTAATTAATAATAAATTCAAACAGGATACTGTAATTACAGGTAATTAAAAAATTAAGAAAAAAACAGTTAGTGATAAGTCATTAGAAAATGCAGGAATTAGAAGACAAGAATGAAAACGATCAAATATTTTTTTTAGAAAGGATTGTCCTTGCTAAGTACATGCTATAAAAGAAAAAAAAGTGGAAATCAAAACATCATCTGTGGATAAACAAATCACACATCACCTGGATGGAAAAGTTCAAAAAGAATTTCAATTCTGACTATAGAAGCATTCTCCTTTGGCTAAGAAAACTGATGTTATAGTACTTATCAGTAGTGGCATAAAACCCAGATAAATTTTCAAATTTCTTGAAAGTAAGAAAAAGAAACATGATTGGCTAAACCCACCCAGTCAATATCCAAATGATGTGACCTTTCTACCATCAAAGACAACAACCAGAAGACAATTAATCAAAGATGGAGGAGTTGCTGAAACATAGCTTTTACTTAAAGGAAAATTGTTTTCTGTAACCTGCATCTAGATTGCCCTTATATTTAAGCAACAATCTAATCAGAACTAAAAAAAAATCAATCAGAGTTTTAAAAGCATAAGTGGATCACATATTCTTAGAGCTTATTCTATATAAGCCAAACTTTATTAACCATGCTTAAATCAGGACTTGGTCTTATTATATACCTGATATTTCAATTGACAAATTATTTGTACAAATTTAATTTATATATCACAGGGAAGACAAAGTTTCTCATTTTTAAATACCTGTGATTTAAATTATATTATTTTTAAATATATTTAAATAAATAAGTTAGCATTGTATATAACTGTAATTTTGTAAAGTACACATAAATTTAATATATTAACCTATTAGCACATGTGTGAAGACTAATTTCCTCCACAAGATTACAATTAAACACACTGCTAAATTATTTATTTACATACATATCCACTTCACACATTCTTCAAACATATGAATAAACTACCCGAAAAAGGCATGTGCTCACCAAATAAATCATATTTCATGCTAAACCAGAAACCTTCAATTTGACCAAGTCTTTATCTCTTATATATGTATTCATTCTTTGCTTACTATTTGTCAAGATCATATTACTGTATTTTTATTTACAATTGTTAAATCTTTCTCCATTAAGAATTTTTAACATCAATCACATCAGAAAAGTATATTAAGGACTATTTCTAATCATTATTAAAAGACGAGTGATTACTAACTAGGTCATATATAAACATTAAACCTCAAAAATAAATTATTTGTTTTATTTAATTATTCAAAACACATGAAATAACTTCATTTCCATTTATCCTAGTAATAATTTGTTTAAATAAACTTAAAATTTCATCTCCATCATGTTTATTAAAAATAAAGAATATGTTCTTCCTGATTCTAAAGTTCCTTTGATAAAAAAAAAATGGCCGGCTCAATATGTCTTTTTAGAATGGAATGATAAATTATATAAATGTGCAAGTGATAAAATTGAGACAGTAGAATATGATATTGGATATATTAGACAAATGATTAAAAATTTTAGGAGACTATTAAATAATATCAGTATCAATAAAAATAAAAAATGGATTTCATTACCATATAGTGTAAAAGTGATAAAGGATATATATTTATTCTGAGTATTACAATGTTGAATATAATTTACCATTCAACACAAATGGGCTGCTTAATAATTCTAATGATAGCATTAATAAAGAGCATAACAGTAATGTAAAACAAAAAAAAATTGCATTATTAAGATTTCATATATTGTTAAGTTTCATTTTCATCAAAAAAGAGATCTGACAGATCATCCATTATTATTTGAAAGAATTACAGCATGCTAAATAAATAAAGCTGAAAGCCCTGCATTCAGTGGTTATGAATTTAAATGTGTCATTTTGTATTTGATTCAGATAATGGAAAATTATTGCATGAAGAAAAGCTTAATAACAAAAGAATAAAAGAGGTTGCTTTTATAAACAGAGAAAGCAATTGGCTCAGTAGTTAAAATAGTGCATTATGGGAGTTTATTGTATCCCTTTTAAAATGAAAGTTGATAATGATTATGTGATAGTAATTGAAAGCATTTCTGCAATTTGTTTATTGCTTTTTAAAATTTAAAGCCTAACATGATTTATTTATTATATGTTTATATATATATATATATGTGTGTGTGTATGTTAGAGATGCAAATAATTTTATTTTTATTTGTATCCAAGAGCAATTTTCTTTATTCTCCTCCAGAATTATTTTTTGAGAATCAAGTATCCATGGTCAGAACGTGGCGTAGTGCAATAATGTCTGCAACTCCAGACTGGTTTCTGAATTTTGTAAAGTTGGAACTAATACACGTCTGCTGCACTAAGCAACCAACTTTAATTCCTTTATACAATTATAAGTAATAGTCTAAAAATTCAAAAACTTTTAAGATATTTAAACCCAAATCCATTTATTTATATAGCTATATAATCTGATACCAGGTCATTTTTTATACATTTTACTGATCTTAATTTTCATGTCAACTGAAAATTCCTTTACTCCTTGCTTAGGAAGATTAATACCAATACCATCATGTGATATACCTCATCGTATTATTATGTTTTCAATGATTAATTATTTTTTAAAATCTATTTACACCGCCAGACTCCTTTCTGACGGATAGATGCTTATATGCAATAATTTCAGGCTTAAATTTAAGTCCTCACTGACACAATTAAGTATAAACACTTGGATTGAATATGTGGATATTACAGTACTACATTATCTGGTCTTCTTTAATTACTCTGAATTGCCACTGATGGCTTTAACATAACATGAGGACAATTATTTCTGAAAATCATATGAGTAAAGTGAAGGAACTCATAGACTTTTACTTTATATTCCATAAATATATGAATTTTTAGTGCATTAAATAATAATATCTTTTATAATACATAAACATAATGTACTTAGTTTTACAGTTAAATTTTTGTAGAAAGTTGAAATTAAAACGGAATATATTTCAATAATTTTTTCAATAGTCACAATTCTTGTGAAAAGTTTAGATTAAAAATTGAAATTTTCAAAGTAAGTATTAGTTTACCAGATACATTTCCTAAACAAGATATGTCTAGATTGGCATGACAGAATTCGTCTGGCAAGTCTCTCTGGCTGCAGTATCTCCAGTAACATCAGCAGATGTTCTAAACAAGCATCACTAAAGCTGGCATGATTTTTAAGAAAGCCATTACATTAAAACGCAGACTGGCTTTTTTCCTCCTCCTCTGAATAATCTTATTCTTTCTTTTATTCTTTAAAATGAAAAAAAAAAACTTATAAAAAAAAATAAAAGGATACTATTTTATTTTTGCTTTTTAAATAGTTGTAGTCATTAATAAATAACCTCTTCACTCAATATACTGAATGTTTACTATAGTAAATAGAAGGGTTTGAACTTAGAATTTTCAGTCTATATTTATTGGCTGTTTGGAATGAAATAGAGGATGAATATAGAATGAAAATTATAAGCTCAGGCTCACCACCACCCTGCCCCCACCACAACCACCACCACTACCACCCCCACCTCTACCTCCATTCCCACCTCCATCCCCATCGCCACTCCAAGCACCACCACCGTTCAAAAATTCAGCCATTCAATCTTCTTGTCATGACAAAAATCACATACTATTTGCCAGATTGTCAAATTCTATCAAATTATTCACCTCAAATATTTCCTCATTATACAACAAATTTCTGTGAGGAAGAAAATAATTTTCATAACCATTAAACAACTCAGCCAACCACACATACAAAATGGGATTAGACTAGGCACTGTTTAAAAAACAGTCAATATTATAATCACCATGCTACAATTCCCTGTATTTGTGTCTGATTGCTGTAATACCCACTGATGAGCCCCTATCAACATCTGCCTTTTTGTAATCTCTTATCCAAGTTCTCCAGAGCATAACTAATCAAATAAACATACATGATAATACTAAATATATCTACCTGTAAGTCTACACCCTTGTTTACAACCATCCACCACCAGACACTCTCTCTCCCATGCTTGGATCAACAATTCACAACTTCTATGGTACATGAGCCAAAATCTTTTGCTATCTTGCTGCAGACCAACCAACATACTTTGCTTACCTCATACTTTCTTTGATACCATCACTTATATAAAAATATTGATCCATTTTGTAGCCTATGCCACAGAGCCAAGGAAACACAGCAACACATTGCTTTAAAAACTGATTTTATCTTTTACCTGTACAAATGGCTCATCAACTGGGAATTGTCTAAGCTGCATCTTTTTTATTTATCGTCAATTTGGAAAAAAATATTCATCTTCCTGTAGCAAATGATTTATAATTTACATTACATACATCCAAAATAATCAATTTCAAACAGAAATGAAACAAACAACTAAATATAAATTTAAAAAAAACTACTGAAACAGTCAGCTTTATCAATCAAACTGTTTCAACTACTATATACTATAGTAGTATTTCTATATAAGTAACTAGCATCAAATTATTGTATATCAGGTTAATATCATATCCAAATCAGGATATATTTTAAGCCTACAAGATAAAAGGTATATCTGTATATGTAAAACCCCATATATATATATACACACATATATTCCTAGGAGTAAATTAATGAAAACTGCATTGTATGTGTAACACGAGATTACATATATGCAGGAAAGAATAATGTTAACAGATTTAAAACATTATAAATTTATTTATTTAAAATGTTTATTCTTAAAAAAAAAAATATTTGAAAGTATTGTATATTTATGCATATATTGCTAAATTAAATAATCAAGTTACATATATAACCAGATGTTTTCCATTTATGGATTTGTTTTCGAAAAATTGGTATTATAAAATTTAATCTTTCTCACTGTAGTGTGACCTAATTACAAAACTAAAAGTAACACTAAATTGTAGGAAAAATTTTCCTGAGTAATTAAAAAGAAATCGTGAATGACCAGCTGTAAAACTTCGCTATAAGAAATAAAAACAGCATAATTATATGATTCTAGGAATACAGCGAGAAAATTAGCAAAACAAATCTAAAAACTTACTATAACTGAGAAGAGGGGGGTAAGCTGATAATATAAGCCTCTGCAGCCATTTTGGATTTATTCGGACATTATTTCAGTCAACAACTTATGTTAAAAATTGTTAATTATGATGCAATTTTAGTAGAAGGCATTTTTGCTTGCCTTTCTGACCCAAAAGTCTACCATACAGGAAGCAGTGAGAGAAGAGCCATAAGAAGCTGATGCCCATTTCCATCCTCAACATAAAACAAGTACGCAGCAGAGAAAAGAGCCCAGTAAAACCCTTCCTCTACTTAAAGATTAATAACTAAACTAAAATGTGATAATTTATAAAGCTAGCTAAAATTAAACTCTATGCCATAGCAATAATGTAAATTTAAATCCACTACTAAATGTAATTTTGATTTCTTTATTTTAATCTTAAAATCACTACTAAAATGTAATTTTCTTTTGTTTTCATCTTAAAATCTTGCCTGATTTAAATTTAATAACTGATTTAATTTAATAACTGATTTGAGTTGATAACTAATTTGATTTTCATACTGAGTTAATATCTTATTTATTGATTTACGTACTTCATGTATTTATTAATTTATGTGTTGGTTTGCTAAGTTATCTCCGATTGATCTAGTTCAACGTATTTACAGTTTTCTGACTTATTTAGTTGTGACTTGCTTAAAGTGATTGATTTTAAATTAATTATTATAAATTTTGTTACGTATAATTTTAAATGCTTTCTTCTAAATTGTGTATAGTTTTAAATGCTTCATTCTAAAATGATAATTAAGTTTCTAGATTATTTTACATACTTTAACTTTCTGATATGTGATTTTATATATTTTAAATAGAATAATAATATTTGTCTTGATTAATTCTCGTCACTGCTTAAATTTGGCTTGAACTGGGTCAATCAGATATAAACTAATTGTGTTGCAATTTCATTTTCAAACTATGCTAAAACAGAGTCGAATTTTAAATATCTGCTCATTAAACTTACATTTCTTTCTAAGGAAAATCTATGCCGTTTTACGATTTTCCATTGCTTAGTAGTTTGTGCTATATATCTCAAAACGGGATTTTACTATTGACTAAATGCTTAGTAAGGAGCCATTACATTTTCACCCCTAAAGAATAATATAACATCTAGGATGTAAAAGAAACCCATTTTGAAAGGGGTAAAATAGCTTGTTTTATGAGTTAATTAAAAAGCTTACAGCTGTTTTAAGATAGATTCGCTTTCGAGATATTTAACTAATGTTTAGCCGGAGTGATTGAGATACAGCATAGAGCTATAACTTCATATCTTAATGCCCAATAATGTGCTGTACTTCCTCATAAAGTTATAAATTCCTATATAGATAGCTTTACAGATTAGATTCCTAGTTGTTCCTTAATAGCATAATTATACATGCTACCCAATGAACTGATATACGGTAGTTTCATGAAAGAAACTAGTGTTTAGCATCATAAAATTTTAATTATATAATGTCGTCAGTCGTGCGAGTGAGTTTTTAAGAAATGCTACAGTGTATATATATATATATTTGTTGCTGTATTCCTTAATGGTTGTATGTGGTGGCATTGCACCATTACTCTTAGTTCGGGCAATTTTCTTCTTCATATGGTGGATGGGTTCGAACCTCCCCATTTTGCATCCTTAGGAATGGAGCATAAGACTCCCACTCAAATAAATTGCTCGATCAACCGGACTAAAGGTCTCTTATTTCCACAGCAATTAATATGGTAAAAAGGGAACCGTTACATGATGAAAATCCCATAAAAAGGCACTCTCGAGATGCAAGAGCTATATCAGACTTTATATTTTCTATATGCCATGGTATCTGAAGACTGACTGCCAAATCATCAGTTCATCCCGCCATAATAATGTATTTTCATCTTTGATCTGAATTCGAGTCTAATTTTATAAGCACATAAGCTATATAGAGAATATTAAGTATTCATGTTTAATAAAATATGTTTAATAAAATATCATATTCTTTATCAATATGTATAATCACTTCTGCTAGCTCTAGAGCAGATCTAGACCCCATTATATAACATGAGCTAGGCATAGATGGTCGTGAGCCAATTAACCTCGATCTATAATGTAATCTTAAGGCTCATGAAAATATAAATTTTATACGTATAATTTCTTCATCACCTGGCAGTGATATCTATATGTAGCAAACTCAATTAAATGATTTGTAATCCAAACTACAATCACCTGCACATGATATGAATTGCTATATAAACAGTTAAATCATCACCTACGAGTGATATATGTATTTGTAATAAATCTAATAATGTACTAACCAAAATGATTAATGTCACCTGTGAGTGATTTACATTGTACCAAATGTATATGTAAATTAAAGCCATATGTAACTAGACAAACCATTAATGATTATAACTCCAGTCATCACTTGCGTGTGAATCCCAAACTCAAATATGAAATTGTATTCCTAACTTAGTCATCTGCGTATGATACAACCTATATAGCCACATTATAATCATGATTTTCATTTATTAATTTTGATATTTAATTCATTAAATTAGTTTTGAATTTAACTTTTGTTTCATGTCTCAATGTTGCTCATTGGTAAGTCTTTATTGATTAGTTAATCATTAGTTAAGAATCACAATCCATATTTTATAATTATGTCCTGCCACACACATTGTCTATATAGCTATATTAGTTAATAAGTCAATTTCTCATAGTCTTGTGCTTTACCGATGTGCTACTACCGGCACATGATGAAGGAAAATGCTGCTGTGGCTCCATATGTGTCATCCACAAGGTGGTAAATCTTTGAGTATTAGTAAAGGAGTTGGGGCTATATCAGACAATGTGGTTCGCACCACTCTATGCTGGTCAGCCTTGGTATGATTTACTAAAAGTTCTAGATTTTGTTGCGCGAATGTACAGATATGACTGTTACACTATTTCATATATCAATCTGGCATGTTTTTCTTATTAGAAACTTATCAAAATTTTTCTGTTTATAAAATCACATTACCAAAACTACTTTTCAGCATTATCACCAAATGGACATTATTTACATTACATTACAATATAAATAATTAGTAATATATATACACATAAAAATAAAAATATATATTACTAATGTTTTTGTTAATATATATATATAAACGATCTATAAAAATAATATAATCTAACAATGCTCATTTCGCCCCCAATTGTGCTGGATCTTTACCCATATTTATGTATTTTCTTGAAAACACAAAGTTTCACCCCTTTCCTTGCAATTTTTAACATACTTCATAATTTGAATATTTTTCTCACAATTCATTCTATGTTCAGTATCCAAAAAATGTGTATATTCCCCTGACTTAATTTTTTCTCTTAATTGCCCTATCATACTCCTTATCTCTTTCAATGGCAGTCTTTTATGTCTGTTCTGTATATATATTACTTGATAAATTTATAATAAATAAAATGCAATACTTAAAAATAAATAACGGAATAAGATGAAGTTAGCATATGAAAACTAACAAAAATAATAATGACAACCGACTATTATTTTTCTATGAAAACATTTGTCTTTTATTAAACGATAACGTGAACAAAGTCTGGGAAGCTTTGAAATTATTTCTTTTGTTCTTAAATATGGATTATATTTCTTTTCCAATATCAGGAAAAGAAAGAAAAACTGAATAAATCATCATATATTGGAAAACAATACAAAGATTTTTTGGAAAAAAAAAAAAAGAACAAATATTTACAAAAATATAAATTACATAGGTGTTTATTACAACAAACAGAATCAAATCACTTTTCGGATACTATATCCCAAATAATTTTAAAAAAAAACATCAGATGAGTTATGATGTATGAATATTTATTTACTTTATTCATTGATTTTCTAGAATAATAATCAGATTTACAATTAATATTTCATTAATATAGATAGGTTACTTTGATGCAAGGTATGGTATAAAAAAGTCCTAAATCACTCTCTTCCCATTAATTTAGCAATACCAATATACATACCAACTCATCAAAATAGGCAACTGCTAAGTGGTATGAGATTTTTTTCATTAATTTATTGTGTAATTAACAAATAACAGTAAATGCAGATATATATTTGTAACTAATCAAATCTTTTAGATTTGGTATTGTACTCTTCTGAAAGCTTGTTATTAAATTGCAAATCCATTATTAAACTTAAATTTTCCACATCAATTTCCACTTTACATATATTTCATGGACCAATCTCTTATTGTTAGATGGCCCACATTGTGAAGCACCTGAACATCCACACACAAGTTATTTCAACATTCTAGTTAAAAGAATTGATTGATTACAAGTATATTTCAAGAACATTAATCAACTATATATATATATATATATATATATATGTGTGTGTGTGTGTGTGTGTGTGTGTGTGTAATATCTCTGTCTTGGGAATATGAATTTCAGCTAAACTTAATTAATCATTATCTAGATTAGTTTAGCACAAAACAACTTAGGCCATTGGAAAAGTATAATCCAACTTTGTAAGCATAGTAACACAATATTACTTTTGCAAGACTTTATAAATTATTTAGACACAGACTTTAGTAATATCTTCACTCTGAATATGTCTATATAACATTTTGGACTGTTTGTAATATTATATATATTTAAAGATTTTGCATAAACTTTTAGATATAAACATTGGAACAGAAAAGTTTCTGTGTAATCATCTAATTAAAATTAAAAGTGTCACAAAAGTAGCATCAATCAATTATAATTATCAATGCAGACTGAAAGAAGTGATTTAATAATGGTATAGTCTGATCCATAGTAAACTAAAAATGGAAGCTATTTTTAGTTTAATACTGAAACTAATAAAGAGTTATAAGTGAGGCGTAGGTATTTTATATATGTAAAAATTTGAAGTATAATAACTTCTCTCAATTCTCCTAACTAAACAGATCACTCTTACAAAAATTATGCAAGATTTCCATGGACTTACAGAAGTAAATACAGAAAAGAAATTCTCTGTAATAATCAAAATTTCAGTTACTATATAACCAGGCAGTAACCAATTAACCCTGGTAAAGCAGGCTTTCCATATGATTTAGAATTAGGAATTGCATTTGTTTGTGCAACAATAAAACAAGTGCATAAAACCATATTATAAAGATTAAAAAGCTTGATAGTAATTTTAAAAAATGCGAATAAATATAAAATAAACCAGATAAGGAATGATGATAATGATGATAATAATAATAATAATGCTATAAAGAAGACATCAAAAACTGTAAGTGGTAATCTATAAAGTAATGAGATCATCAAAACTAATTAACAATACAAACTAAAATGATAACATGAAATCAATGATGTCAATACTAATGACAATGTTGAGAGTGAATTACCTTCATGCCTGAACTAAGAAAATAGAAGGGCAAAAAGTAAAAAGAAGGAAGTAAAAAAAAAGGCAAACTTTATTCATAAAAGTGTACATCTAAAAAAGTTCATTCTTCACTGAAAGTTGTAATTAATAAACATGCAATTAATAAAATAATAAAAAGCCTTTAAAATATACAATGATCATATAAAATAATGTCTAAGCATTCTGACTATCAAACTGTTTTACTAAATATATTAAAAAATGATAATTCTATGAAGATTCCAATTTCCAAAACAAAAAATAAAACATCAAAATTGTCTATTCACATGTATACAAAAAAAAAGACATACAGAATAATAATTTACTATGTCTCCATGCATCTTTCATGTTTTGACCTTTGGTTAAATAGATTGTCTTTTTGTCTGAATCTGCCTTTGTATATTATTTAAATAACTTCAGATAATTTTGCATTTGTATCCCCATTAGATACTTAGAGACTATTGACTTTTAATGTTTTCATTTGCACGGAATTGAAAATTTAAAAAATGATTTTTTCAGACATGATATTCAATGAAATATATATTAAGAAAAAGAATACTAATATCTATGAAAAGCTAAGTAATAACCCAAGCTCTCTTATGTAGTTTAAGTCATAAGAACAAGAAAGAACTATAAATGGCTTTATTATTTGGGAAGAAATTTGAGTGCCAGAACCACAAACACCAAAATCAACTCTGGAGCCTTCTGATTCCAAGTTGGCCACTCTATCAACTTCACCAATGAGCAACAAAAAGAATAAATGGATAGACTCAGCAATAAAATATTCCTGAATTGATGCTCAGCTGTGTAAATAAGCAAAAAGAATTTAAATAACTGAATAGAACTCTTATGCTCTGCCTTCTATGTGAGTAGTAAAACTTTGTGTGACCTCTAAGCAATGAAACAATTATTAAGCTGTGCACAGTTCAATTCAGTGGTAGAATGATATGGACTCAATTTCTAAAGATTTTCTATATCAATTCACAGAGGAAAAAAGTAACACACAATTTCAGTTTGGTCAGTAAATCAGAATGATTATTTTCATGCTAACACTATGATGACTAAGTATTACATAACATAATCATATTATCTGTCTATCTAATCCAAATGATTTCAATGCAAAAGAAATACCAAAATGAAAAATTGCTAAAAACTCTTAGACCTTCAATGAGACACTACACTAATTCCATTACTTAACAAAATTAATAATATAAAGATTAACAAAATTAATAATATAAAGATAACAATGAAATTTGAAAAACAAATCAGTTCACTAAAAATAATCTATCACCACATGATCACCATTCTTTATGCTTACACAAGCTGTTTTTCAAGGAGGCAAAAGTATCCATACAGTAGTGCCACTCAATGCAAGCCAGAGTAATCAATGGATGCAGGAAGGTAATCTTCCTGCATCCATTGATTACTCTGACTTGCACTGAGTGGCACTACTGTATTGAGAGTTTTGCCTCTATGAAAATAATCTATATTGGAGTTGCATATAAAAAGATGTCAATGACAATTACTGACCATATTATAAAACAGCAATGTGTTATATTGCTGTTAAATTTTTAAAAGCATGTAAAAATTAATAATCTTAATTATGTTTATATGATAAGTTCATCAAACTTAAGCAAATGTATTAGGACTTCCATACAAATCCCCTCCTACATAATTATACAATATTTATACATAACACAGATAACATTTATGTAGTCCGCAATTTATCTTTTCAACTGGAATGAAACAACAATTCAAATCGAAACACTCATAATTTCACATTATAAGCATCAATTATGTAAGCCATTATTTATTGTTTCAGTCTGAAAGAAATGAAAGTTCAAATCAACTGTAAATTTCAAAACACATACTAAAACATTAAAACAGATCATGATAATAATATTACTAATTCAATAGTTAATAATACATCCAGTAATATATAATATATCTTAACTGAGTCAAATGCTACTTATGTTATCAGTGAAAGATAACATGAATTATAGTCATCTTGTTCTGATATTATTTTATATAACGTATAATAACAAATTAATTTCTATGAAATATTATATGCCCAAAGAATTTAAATAAGTACTTCATTGTTTCTTATTCTCATTTTTAAGTCCAGTAATTCATCAGAAATAAATGATATATCTTAACTGAGTCAAATGCTACTTATGTTATCAGTGAAAGATAACATGAATTATAGCCATCTCATTCTGATATTATTTTATATAACATATAATAAACTAATTCTAAGAAATTATATGCCCAAAGAATTTAAATAAGAACTTCATTTTTCTTATTCTCAGTTGAAAGATGGTGTAAAACATTTTATATCTCTAAAACCAATATTAATCCACTCTTCTAGACACATAACAAAATGCTATACAATATTTTAGTTTATTCAATCTTTTAAAATAAATGACAGTTTCAATTGATGAAGAATCATCCTCAGAGACTTTCCCATCATTTAAAAGCATTTAAATTATGTTAAAAAATATTAATATAAACAAGTCTGTAAGCAAAAAAAGTTTTTTCTTAAACCATGCATATATATATATATAATCAAAACTACCCCAAATCCAAAATTGAACGAGACCAGCATAAAAATAATATTAAAACACAACCTAAGGTTTCACTGCTACAAGCAGACTTCTCAAGCATAAAGAACTACAAAAACTACACAATATATATAATATTAAAAACTACCCACAAATCCATTCACTTCCCATCCACCCTTAATATTAAAAGAACTCTTAAATAAGTTAATTGCTTCAGAATAATAAATTTTCAATAATAAAGACTCTTTAATTCTTCTTTTGATTTCATTTCTCTCAAAGAAGACAACCTTAGCTTCATCAAAATCAATAGTGTGGCCTGTATCTTTTTCATGGACATACAAAGCAGAACTAAGATATCTATTTTTAACTCTACTTTTATGAACCTTTATTCTTTCATTTAAACTCAAACTACTCTGACCTATGTAAACCTTCTTACGAAATAAACAAGGAATAAAATATACTACACCAGGAATAGTCTTTCTATCAAAAACTTCTTTTGTATTATTTAATAAATTATTCAATGTAACACCCCTTTTCCAAGCAATTTTCTTATTTCCAAACAATTTACTATTTCTACACACAATTTTATAAGAAGACAATTTAAATGGCAAAGAAATAAAATCATATTTTTCTTTAACCTTTACATGCTTACAAATATTACTATTAAATAAAATACTTTTAACAAATTTATCAGAGTATCCAACACTCAAGTAATTTTTATAAAATTGATATT
Organism: Epiperipatus broadwayi; assembly: GCA_028023455.1. Taxonomy (NCBI): domain Eukaryota; kingdom Metazoa; phylum Onychophora; class Udeonychophora; order Euonychophora; family Peripatidae; genus Epiperipatus; species Epiperipatus broadwayi. The sequence goes on from JAQFVV010012918.1 coordinate 33,916, forward strand.
TCTGAAACAAAGCTACCCCACTAGAATTATTTAATTTAATATTCCTATGACAATAATTCCTTAAAGCAGCTACTTTATGAGATACAGACTGATAGCTGTCAGGTTTAATTATAGATCTTAATTCTTTACTTTTAACTAAATGACTGCATAATAAACAATTAGTTTCTACATTTCTAATCACCAAAAGATCTAAAAATTTTAACTTACCAAAATCTAACTCCCCTTCTTCTAACACAAATTTTATAGAAGGATCAAAACAATTAAACTCATTTACAAATTCCTTTAATTTATCATTCTCAACTACAAATAAACAATCATCAACATATCTGACAAATAATTTTACACATAAACAATTCTTTTTAATAATAATTTCCTCTTTCATAAAACTAATATAAACCGAACATACTAAAAAAGAAATAATATAACCTATTATCCACCCTTCCTTAATCTTATAAAAATTACCTTTATAAATAAAATACATAGAATCTTCCAATAACAAAAGCAAATCTTTAATTACCTTAATTTTATTTTTTGATAAAGAACTTTTCTTAATCAATACAGACAAAAGAACATCAATACTGCTTAACCTATTAACAGACTAATACATATTTTCAATATCTAAACTTCCAAATACCCAATTACTTTCCATTTTAATAGTAATTTTTGTAAGGATGTAAAGGTTAAAGAAAAATATGATTTTATTTCTTTGCCATTTAAATTGTCTTCTTATAAAATTGTGTGTAGAAATAGTAAATTGTTTGGAAATAAGAAAATTGCTTGGAAAAGGGGTGTTACATTGAATAATTTATTAAATAATACAAAAGAAGTTTTTGATAGAAAGACTATTCCTGGTGTAGTATATTTTATTCTTTGTTTATTTGTAAGAAGGTTTACATAGGTCAGAGTAGTTTGAGTTTAAATGAAAGAATAAAGGTTCATAAAAGTAGAGTTAAAAATAGATATCTTAGTTCTGCTTTGTATGTCCATGAAAAAGATACAGGCCACACTTTTGATTTTGATGAAGCTAAGGTTGTCTTCTTTGAGAGAAATGAAATCAAAAGAAGAATTAAAGAGTCTTTATTATTGAAAATTTATTATTCTGAAGCAATTAACTTATTTAGGAGTTCTTTTAATATTAAGGGTGGATGGGAAGTGAATGGATTTGTGGGTAGTTTTTAATATTATATATATTGTGTGGTTTTTGTAGTTCTCTACACTTGAAAAGTCTGCTTGTAGCAGTGAAACCTTAGATCGTGTTTTAATATTATTTTTATGCTGGTCTGGTTTAATTTTGGATTTGGGGTAGTTTTGATTTTATATTGACTAGTTTAGCTTTATGCTTGTAATGTTTATATATATATTATTTTTAATTCTAAAGCAGCTATAGATCACGTGATAAAAGCTGAGCTAAACAAGAATACAATAAGCTATACCAATACTACAACATAGTAAATTGAAAAAATTGAAAGTATGTCTATTATGCCAAAGTAATGGTTGATTTACTGATTAAAAATTTACCTTTAACTTGAGATTGAAATATTTATTAAAAAATATATACAATTATTTAAATTAATGGTATAGCCCAGTATTTTTATAAGTTTTTTTTTTCATATTTCATAGCATTGGCCGGAGGCGAACCCACAACAACCATCTGCAACCAACTGCTTGCTTGCAAGGCAGCTGCACTGACCTCTAGGCTAACAACGCTTGTCTATAAGTTTGAAACATCAATTGCTTTTTTTTATAAAAAAGCTTCTTATAGTTATAATTAAACACATTTGTAATGGCTTTCTGTCGTGAAAAAATATAGAAATAAAAATTGCTATCAGCTACAGATATTTATATGCAGATAAACAAATGTGATGGCAAACTTAATAAAGATGAACAAGATCACGATACAAAATGCCCTATCAGAAAAACAGTAGTTAATGTAAACAAACATTGCTTCTGGGGTGAGAGGGGAATTAACAATATTGAAAATATCAATAATATTTTTAAATAATAGTTATTAATAGAATGATTATATCAATAAATACATATATAAGATGAGAAATTCTAAAATACAATATATGAATTATATAAACATTACAAACTACGTTTAACAGCCGCTGAAAACTAAAAAGACTCTCATATACTGGACTACGAAATAAAAAAGCCTCCCTCTTCCCCAACCGAATTTAATTAAAACAATATCAAATATCATTTATGATATATATTATAAACTTCGGTAATATTAATATATAAAATTCTACAACATATTTTCTTTTTTAAAAAACTTGCTTTTTTTTTTTATTGAACTAAACTTCATAAAAAAACATCGCCATTATTATTAATTTATACAATTTTCAACAAGATATAACTCATCTGAACCCAAAATAAAACAAAATCAAAATACCAAAGAAACAAAGATTATATGAAATAATCAAATCAATTTGCAAATTTTTTTTTATAGCTGCATCTTTTACTTTTACCTCAATCCTATCACAACCATCCATCAATCCAGGAATCAGACCAAAACCTTTCACACTGCAAATAAATTAGAAACATACACTTTTTCAAGTAATCATTACATCACATGTTATAATGTAACTTCATATAGACATTATTTTGAGAGATACTTAAACTTAACTTTATATAATATGTATTTAAATACATTTTAAACTTCCATTTCATCACATATTGCTGAAAGATATGATCAAAGACATGTGAAACAGACAAATAATCTCCAAGATGTGAATTTCATGCTAAACCAGCACTCATGAATTGGCCTGAATCACAAACTCTCACACATATCTTTATCAATTTGTTCAGTATGTATATATAGATAGCAAATTACCAGTTTAATTAGTAGGTTTCAAATTTTCCACTTTACAAATTTAATATAAACTACATTATAGAAATATATTAATAACTTTTCACCATAGATATTTACAAATTTGTTATACTACATTATAGAAATATATTAATAACTTTTACTATTTATTTATTAGGCTAGACATTATCCATAGCTCAACTATATCCTATATCATCAGTGATATATATACAAATATATTAAGATTAAATGCTCTTATGGAACAAAATGCAGTCTGTTTTAAAGCTTAAAAATGAAAGTAAAAAGGAACACAGACAATACATAAATTTACAATTATTTTAAATAAAGTTTGGAATAGATTAAATATTAATTAGGTTATTTATTTCTGAAATATAACAAGTTATTTACAATTTAATGTAAAAAAAAATGTTCATATTTAATACAAGTATGGCCTTATTTATAATTTTGATAAAAATATAACAATTTTAAATGTAGTAAAAAAGGCAAAAGTGTTCACTTTAAAAGATATCTACCTGTAATTATAGTTAATTGAAATATGTCTTTACTTCAAGGATTGAAAAACATTTTTTTAATTAAACTATTTTTATGAATATAAATTAAACAACAGAAATTTAGTTGTAATCTTGTTTTTATTAATCAAGAAAAAAAACTTACTATTAATACTTTTATTTATAAATTTAATAGTATTTAATATAAAAAGTAAGGTATATGTCAAAGCAGAGTGATCCCTACTAGTCTTCAGTTGAGTTTCTCTATAATGAATCAAAGCTCAATATCTGTATTGTAACAGTCATATTTGTACAGTCATGCAACAAAATGCAGAGTTTTGGCAAATTACCCCAAAACTGATCTAGATGAAAGTTTCAGACTTTGAATCAGATTATACCTTGGTCCTTAACCAATGCTTTGTGATTTACTACCCTATGGATGATAGATATGAGATTACACTCAGCTTCTTTTAGTTCACATGCCAGCAGTAGCAAATGGTGGAGTATGAGATTCAGGAAATAATTACTAAATAAATACTAAATTAACTAAACACACACACATGTCTGATTAGATAATGCATATATTAACAATTAACAATAAATTAGAATAGATTTAGATAAGATTTAGGATGGATTGCAAATAACACACTAAACATTTTATAAGCTTAATATCTTTTATTATTAAAATATAAGTTAATTAATAAAATGGAAGTGCATTGGCATTTTACACTCACAGGTGTTCTTCCAACTTTTATGCACTTTAAATCATTTAATTTTAAGTTATTATGATTATTATTATCTACAATTTATACTCATGCCTATATCATGCTATGCCATTCCGATGAGGTTTGCTAAGCATTACATCTTACAAGAATAATAATGATAAAATATAAGAAAATTTATTAATAAAACATAATGAGCAATAAATGTGCTCTCTATGCAGATTGTTTATATAAACTAGATCTGGTGTTCAGACCAATGCTGAATTGAATAACATTAAGGAGGGATAAACTGGTGATTGTAGCATGGCATCTGTAACCATAGCACTAAGACTAAGTTAAAGATTGCAGTGCCAATGTATCATTACTCATGGGCTTCAGTATCAAAGTACTTGGTGGCCTAAAACCAAACAGTTTGCTATATTAATAAAAAAACAATAAATTCAAAGGGCTCAGATTGGCAACTCAAGTGTTCTGGCCTTAAACTCAGTAATGGGCTTGGTGCACTAAATCCAAAATTATGGAGGGGCCAACCTTCATATTAAGATGTTATGCACTCTATGTGCTTTATAAAGATACATTTGCAACAATTATAACAAATACTAATATGTATTCTTAATAAATAGGTAAATGCATATATATATATATATATATATATATGGTTTTGGTCAATGAAACTACTTTGTCCCATACATAAAACATACTAAAACGTTATTTAAAGTAATCTACTTTACAAATGAAATGTGATAATTTATAATAATAACTAAGGAGGAAAAAGCATACATTGGGCTTTAATTATTTTATTAATAATATGGTTGTATAATATCATTCCTGTGATTAAATAACTAGACATTATTCTTTATCATGCAAACCTTAATTACAATAAGCTAAAACATAGTAGTCTAATTAAATATACATATATATAGTAGTCTAATTAAATATACATATATATAATAGATATCAAAATGGAGATTTATGTGCTTGCTAAGGAACAGCATAAATCAATTATATGAAAGCTTCTAATCTTCTCTCTAATATTATTAATATTAATAATCTCCATTTTAAATTACGGCATATCATAAATTCAATACAATAACAATAAAATATAAATAAGATAGGCATGACTGCAGATTAGAAAGATACTGATATAATAACTGGGTACAGTTATTATGTTTAGAATTATTATTAACTTATAAGCATTCATTTAAAAAGAGGCAATACTATTATTATTATTATTATTATTATTATTATTATTATTATTATTATTATTATTATTATTATTATTATTGTTGTTGTTGTTGTTGTTGTTATTATTATTATTATTATTATTATTATTATTATTATTATTATTATTGTTATTGTTGTTGCTGTTGTTTTTATTATTATTATTATTATTATTATTATTATATTTCAACAATATACTTTATTGGACAATAAGTAGGTTACATGTGGTATCACCAGAAAAGGTACACTGATAAAATAGACTTACAGATTGTACATGAGTTCATTTGTATAGTTACAATCAAATGCATAGTCTTTGTTTATAGTTTTGCAATCTGAATCTTTATAGCCTTGATTTTTGCTTGATCAGAGACCAAGTTGCTGCATATATGTCTGGGGATGTGATCAATTTGTCCCTATTTTGTATCTGCATTAGCTTGTTTTGAAATGTTGAAGGGTGTCTTCTAGTGTTTTTCCCAATTAGAAACTTGCACCTGATGCACCACAGAGTATACAGTAGAAATGTTGCTGCTCTGATGGTGGGTATTGATTTGCCCTTGTAAGCCTCCATTAATTGTTCTATCCTGGTATTATTTTTCCTGTATATATTATGTATTATGTCTCTTATTTGATTTAGTCCTCTACAGTGGTCCATTAGGTGCTTCCATGTTTCTTCTGTTTCATGACATAATCCACAGAAAGGATCAATAGATATATACATCCTTCTGTGGAATAGAAAATTGATAGTTGGTAGTGCATCCAGGTTCATTTTCAAAACAAAATCAAAAAATTTTGGTTCCAATTTCCATTTTTTATATTCTTTTATCATTTTCTTGTTGGTTATTCCTATTATTGGTGTTGTCTTATTTTCTCCATTGTTGTTTGTGTGTATGAGATTGTATATTTCCCAGTATTTGTATTTTTGTATGTATTGATCTGGGATTTTCTTTTCTATTTTACATTGGTATATCATTAGTTCAATATATGAACCCTTGGGTGGTGGTATGTCTGTGGGGATTATTTGTAGTAGAGATTTCAGTTTGGGAAATTGATTGATTGTTGTAATTATTACATTTCTAAGTTTTTGCATGTGAAAGATGGCGATACCATGTAGGCCCAGTCCACCTATATCTGTTAGTCTTCTAAGTTTTTTTATGGAAATGGCCACTGTTTTCTGGACCAAATAAGTTGATTGCACATTGAGTTTATCTTGGATTTGAATGCATTGGAAAAAGAAATTATTGGTATATAATATGCTATCTTAATTGTGATTAATCTATTAATCAATTGTATTTTTTGAATGTATTGATAGATATGCTTTTGCTAGGGATTTTGTAATGTTTTCAGTTTCTTCTGTCAACTTGTTCTGTATGTAGCATCTCATTCCCGTGGCTCCCATATAAAATGGAAACCCTAGGAATGGGCTTGGCTTTCCTTTGTATATGGATTTGCACTGCTTTCCTGTGTATATAGAACCAGGCTGATGTTTTTGTTGTATTAATTTTAAGCCCATATTCTATTGAATAAATATCAATTTTCTTTTGTAGCTTAGGTATCTGTTTTTTGGAAAGCAGAAAGACCGTGATATCATCCATGTAAGCTAGGAATGTCACTTGTTGCATTGTTGCTGGTATGTTGATCCCCTCAAATGTTTGATTGATTTTCTCAATGAGAGGGTTAATGTAGAAGGCAAACAGCAATACACTAAGGGGGGACCCTTGTGATAGTGATTGAGTGGGGACAAAAGATGGGGAGTTTCTTCCATTCACCATGATATGTATTTCACGGTTCAATAAGATATTTGCTTTAATATTATTATTATTATTATTATTATTATTATTATTATTATTATAAATTTATTAAACGCACATTGATTATGTAGTAATATTTACTGAGGCTATAACCTCGATAATATGCATATAAAATGCGATAGTAGGGACCTCTACAGGTGTTTTAACCACAAGCTTGTGGTTAAAACACCTGTAGAGGTCCCTACTATCGCATTTTATATGCATATTATCGAGGTTATAGCCTCAGTAATTATTATTATTATTATTATTATTATTATTATTATTATTATTATTATTATTATTATTAACATTAGAAAATTTATTGAAGTTACATAAAATTTATTACAGTTTATTTGTTAAAAGCATTTATAAATTATTAGTTATGAAAATTCAATATTACAGTTAGCTTAAGAGAAATAATAAATTACTTTAGTTTAATATTTATTTTATAGAGCTCTGTGAGGAAAAATGTTACTGATCTTTTAGCTGAGGCATCCTTCATGGAATTTGGTACTGGTGTTCTCCACTGGGCTGGCATGTCTCCGATGTCTTCTTGGCAGGATGTTGATCTAGAACTTGTCGATTATCTTGGACTGGCCTTACAAAGAAAGACAGTAAATTTGTTGCCTTCTACCCAACAGTTTTCATTTTGAAATTGGATATAGCCTCTGGCAGCAACTGACTTATTAATTTAAGGGAGTAAACCTCAGTGCTTAATTTTGGGTTTTTTATATTAACTCTTTTATTCCCCCTCCCCCCTGCAAAAACCATAAACTTATTTGCATTTTTTAGTTTTTAATCTAGAGTTTAACATATCTTTATTAACTTTAGAAAAGACAAAAGCAAAACCCAAGTTATTCATAAAATAGTACAATTTGACTGCTTATCTTTGGTCTTAAAATCTATTTTATAATTTATTTTAAAATTCTGTTCTTGGTTCTCACACAAATTAAACCAGGTGTGGGTCATGATAATTTCCAAGAAACAGGTGATCTTTTAAAACAGATGTACGTTCTGTAAACATTCTGCTATATATGTAATTCTGTCACCTCTAGAATTGAAATTTATATGCAAATAAAAGTAAATTTGTATTCTAATTTTATTACAACTTAAGGATAAAATAATTTAAATAGCATTGCAATGCTTATAAAATATATTACATTGCAGCTTCATTTGCATATCTATGTAGGTGTGCATATACACATACAAGAAAGTTCACACAACTTACTTTTAATTTAATATATGATTTATAACTAAATATACGCATTATATCAATATGCAGACAAACATTAATATACTCAAAATGTATGCAAATATATAAATATACGCACATACACATAAATATGTTATTATACATTAATATATGTAAAATTATGATACTATACATGGACATGGAGTAATTCGAACTAATGAAAGAATACAATATGGGATACAGTAGGGTGAAATAGGATGTTAGACAAAATAATACCATTTCATTATAGTGGATACTTCTTTCTGCACCTGAAATTCAGAAATTAGAGCTGAAGACTATCAGCACTTTCTTTACATATCCATTAACTAGAAGATCACACCACAAATCTATGTCAGATCCAGTGGCACATGTTGAAGTATAACAGACATATGGTGAAAAAATGCACATGAAAAAATCTTGTCAAATAAGACTAGAAATTTTACTTCTAGCAAAATGTGATTATATAATACTTCTTCTGCTGCAGAAGAAATTGATTTGTGAGCAAAATGAAAATTAATAAAGACCTATTATTTCAAATATTTGCTGTTAACAAAAAAAATAGTTCTATTTACTGCTTAAAATAAAACATATTTAAAGTCTACTACATTATCTTTAAATATAACCCACCATTTGAAAGAATTAAATAAAGAATTTTACTCATGGGAAAAAATGCCTAGAAAGGATATAACAAATGACTGAGTTACAGTGGACATGTTCAAAAGCCTCCAGGAAAAAAAATTCTAATTATATTTTTTTAAAATTCCATTAGGTCATTCTTAAAAGTTGTGTTTTAATTAAAAACATAATGAAATTGCCAAATATATTATGCAGATTTTGGGATTGAATTTTAATATACTGATATTTTTGATAATTAGATTGTGAAAATAATTCAGTTTATAGATTTAAAACAAGTTAATAGTAAGCAGTGAAATGTTATTTGTATATTATAATGCAGTGTATGTGCATATCAATCTATATATATCAATTAGGAATGTTTATGAATTTATTAACAATTGGAATATTTTGTAATACCATACACAATGTCTATGTGCTTGTATATATATATATATATGTGTGTGTAAAAAATCAAGTCAGATGTCACATGACCTAAATTAATAAGCTTGTATTACAAATGTTATATATAGAGCTCGCAAATAAACTCTTAACAAGCTTTGCAGATATTTTTAATCAAATGCTTGAATATCTTAGCACCTCACTGAAGATGCCAGAAGCAGAAACCGGTCTGAGATTGTGGATATTCTACAAAGCTTGTTAAAAGCTTATTTGCAAGCTCTATATATATATATATATATATGTGTGTGTGTTCATTTATTACTCATTATATTTACACACTTGTAAAAATATAATTTTAAAAAAGTCTTTGTTAATCTATGGATTAATACTTGATATCTAGGTCAAAATCTGAAGGATCTATTTGTAATGCAGAACATTTATCAGACCCTTCATTTTTTGTAATTGATAAATAAATTTTTCAATCATTATTTTAAGTTATTCCAATGAAGTTATTTAATATTAAAACAGATTAAATATTGTAAATGTTTTTTTATTCACAGTTACTAGAGTCATTGCGATCCCAAAGCTAAGTCTAAACTAACAATAGACAGCATATATATGTGGGCATCTACATAATTGTCTTTCAGATTATTTAGATGAAGTAAAATACTGATGGTAACCTTTAAACTTCACTGACTTTATAGTTTTTATGATGAATATTATTAGTTCAGTATACTTATAGTATCTAAAAACTCAGAGCATTAATGATGGAACATTAATGATGGCTAATATACCGGATAAGTTTTCTGAATATTAGTACTTATGTTCATGCATGTGATATGAAATATTGATAACTGCTGTTTTATAATATTATGCTCCAAGTATGATATTGGCTTGATGATGATTAGTCTAAAATTTTATATTGGTTCTTTTAGATCCAGTTGCAAAAAATAATTGTAGTCAATTAACTTGATGCTATTATTTTAGTAAGCTTGTTTTCTATTTACCATGAAGGTTATGTTTATCAGCTTATACTAATTCTTTGCTCACTTTTTCTGTTTTGCTACTTTCTTATTATATTCAGTGTCATAAAAGATTTTTGGATAATAAACCCTCTACTTCTATACATATAACAGGCCATCCCTCTGGCTGCTACATATGTATATGGACTCTAAATAATATTAATTTTTGGTGATAATGAAAAATCATTTTAATTTATATTTATAAATTAATAATTTGGTAACTAAAATTTTTTTTCTCATGTGTCATAGCATCATCCGGGAAGTGAACCTGCCAACTCGGGACAACTGCCTATAAAACAGCTGTCGCTGACCTCTCGACTACCAATGCTTGTCTCGTGAAAGCTGTTAATGTGCTTTCATAAGTAAAACCTTTAAATCATATAATATAAATGATACAAAAGTTACATTTTGTAATGTATGTTTATAATGACTATAAAATATATAAATTAAATTAGTCAAGCATTGGTGGTCGAGTGGTCAGCACAGCTGCCTTACAAGCCGTTGTCTCAGGTTTGCGAGTTTGCTTCCTGGCTGATGCTTTGACACATGAAAAAAATATTTATATAAATTAAACTTTATAGAAGCATAGAAATCTAAAAGAGAGTCATCTCTTCATTTTATTTCATTATTCTTGTAAACTTAGATGTCAGTGACATTTCTAGTTTTGAAAGACTATAGATTTTTTTGATAATTTTCATATTTGTATTAATTAAAAGCCTTATATTGATATGGAATGCAGAAGACAATTTCCAAAACAAAAAATTCATGGATCTCTTAGTTAAAACAAATGATGATCATCGGGAGTATATGTTTGGAGTCTCAAAGTCAAACATTCACCTTACAGGGCTCAAAGGAATTGTACTTGAAATTACTACATCCGGAAATTTGAAGTAGATAACAAATGAAATATAGAAATCTATATATTGTAGTTTTAAAAAATAATAGTTATAATGTATTGTATAATATTAATACTCTGTTCACCTTTACAAGTATATGTACATATGCATAACAAAGTGATTTTTTTTCTAATTTTTATATCATAAACCTGATTGTACTTTCAATAACCAGAACCATAATCATAGCTACGATTATCGTGTTTGTCACTTAGAATGCACTCAGAACTAGGTACACACAGCTTTATGATATAAAAGTAAGAGAAAAACCCAATTCCTTAGGCTAATGTATTGTATGGTAGATAAAGTTTCAATTGAAGGTGAAAATGGGAAATAAAATCAGAATGAAACCAAATCATGAATATCTATACCACATATCTCAGAAATAGAAGTAAAACTCAAGATCTGTAAGCAAGATTTTGCTGCAGATTTTTTAGTTCTTACAACACCAAACAAATCAATCAACAACAGCAAAATAAAACTGCTTCTCTATAATGTTATCAAGTCATTATTCCATCCAATATAATAGCCCAAATTGTACTACTTAAGTCACTATGAGAAATCTTAAGATAATACATTGATGAGATTAAAACAAAACTCATATTTACATATTAGATTTAAACAAGACCTCTCACAAACAGCAGATAATATTTTGATTTCAAGAAACATCAAATCTTTTGTACTAAGACAAATACTAAAAAGAGAATGAAAAACCATGGTTTATTGGGAGCACACATAATGCTAAGAATAAATAAATAAAAAAAGCATGCAACAAAGCATACATTCGAATGTACATGGACACAATATCCATCCATTAATCTATCCATCTATCTATCTGTTTGTCTGTTTGCCTATATATCCATCTCATGCCTGGCTTCTTATCTATTTATCTACTCATCCATCCACTTATCCATACATCCTTCACTACATTTTTCCAATCCACCTATCCATACATTCTTATCTCCATCCTTACATCTATCCAACTATCTATCTATTCGTCTGTCTACTATTTCTTCATCTAGCTATATTTAGTATATTTCCTGATAATGAATAGTAGACTGATATTAGAAGTGCAAACAGTAACACCAATAACAATATCACATTATTTTCTCATCATTTGAAAAGCAAATCTGTTCTTTCTATTCTAGAGACATCTACTGTAAGCTTAAAAAATCAATGGGATCCAGATAAAATAGTTGTAATTTTAACACACTCAAATTTGCTTCTGATTTACATCTTCATAAACCTATTGCTCTTATCAAACTGAAAACAACTTTTTTTTTCCTTTTTGGACTATTCAAAATAATAATTTGAGATTTAAGGCTATGTGATTGAATACCAACAAGAAATAAATTCTACATTAATAAATGCATAGTTTCAACACTGAAAGTTTACTGTTGAAGGTGAAAGTCAAAAACTAGTTTGGAATAGAGAAATATTTTGGAGATTATATCATCTGATGTCTATTGATTGCTGAAGCTTAGAGTAGATGTGTTTAAAGTAGGGTGCTGAGATCATAAACAAACATCAATGCAATAATTGACATTATATATATATATATATATATATATATATATATATATATATATATATATATATATATATATATATAATATATATATAATAACATGGAGCTTTACCAATAGCCCACTATCAAGCTTTGTTTACATAAATGCTGAGAGAGATAGAATTCAATATCTCTTTCAAATTGTCTCCAACCCTTAAACCATGGTTTCGAGCTAGTTGTCTCACATCAGTAAATAGTAGGAAGACTAGAAACTAGATCTAAACACCAACTCTGCAATCAACATTTATCAAACATGTTTCTATCAGCCTGAAAGCATAAATTTTTCAGATACATAAATATCTTCAAATCCAGTCAAACAAACTAGATAGCTATATGGGTCTGAATTCAGTACAGTTTCACCATATAGTAAAAGCCTCTGCAATCTATATCATTACAAAAACCTTCAAGGATACATTTATGATAAACAAAACAAGTTATAAATTTTGTAACTTGCTTATAGCTTGCATTTTATGATCACTAGATGGAGCTTTACCAATATCCCACTATCAAGCTTTGTTTACATAAATGCTGAGGGAGATAGAATTGATCTCTTTCAAATTGTCTCCAACCTTTAAACCTTGGTTTTGAGCTAGTTGGTTCACATCAGTAAAGGATAAGAAGACTAGAAACTAGATCTAAACACCAACTCTGCAATCAGAATTTATCAAACATGTTTCTATCAGCCTGAAAGCATGAATTTTTCAGATACGTAAATATCTTCAAATCCAGTCAAACCAACTAGATACTATATGGGTCTGAATTCAGTTCAGTTTCACCATATAGTAAAAGGCTCTGCAATCTATATCATTGCAAAAACTTTCAAAGGTACATTTATGATAAACAAAACAAGTTATAAATTTCATAACTTGCTTATAGCTTGCATTTTATGATCACTAGATGGAGTTTTACCAATAGCCCACTATCAAGCTTTGTTTACATAAATGCTGAGAGAGAAGGTTTTTGCAATGATATAGATTGCAGAGGCTTTTACTATATGGTGAAACTGAACTGAATTTAGACCCATATAGCTATCTAGTTTGTTTGACTGCATTTGAAGATATTTACGTATCTGAAAAATTCATGCTTTCAGGCTGATAGAAATGTGTTTGATAAATGCTGATTGCAGAGTTGGTGTTTAGATCTAGTTTCTAGTCTTCCTACCCTTTACTAATATGAGCCAACTAGCTTAAAACCATGGTTTAAAGGTTGGAGACTATTTGAAAGAGATCAATTCTATCTCCCTCAGCATTTATGTAAACAAAGCTTGATAGTGGGATATCGGTAAAGCTCCACCTAGTGATCATAAAATGCAAACTATAAGCAAGTTATGAAATTTATAACTTGTTTTGTTTATCATATATATATATATAAGGATTTATTATATATTGCATACTAATATAAAGAGTCAACAAAGTTTTTGATTTAGCTGTCAGTGATGTGATGTTAGAAAAATTAAACATATTTCTAAAGACAGAGAATCGATGTCATTTTACCAATAATGATAAATAATATAGCTTGATAGTAATCTCCAACTAATATTCAAGAAAAAAAATTAATATACATAAACACACATAGATATCTACAACTTTCTTTATTGATAAAATTCTTTCATTTTTCTGTGAATCAAATGATATTAAATGACCAAAATAAGTGAGTTATATACTCTAATAATTTTGGCTTACCATGATTTTTATTTTATGTTTAATGCTGTTAAAGATAAATTTTTCTCAATGTATACTGTATTTGGTAAATTTATAATATCAACACTATAATATATAAGACTAAGGTTTTTTTATAGAAAAGCTTTTATGAAAAAACAATCTAAGATGATGTAATACTTAACATAATTAGATGTAGTGTAGAGGAAATTTATAGTCTTTTTTTTTAACTTTCTATCCAACAACTCCCAGTCAAAATTCAAACTAAATATTGAGGTGAACAGACAGATTTATTTATAGAAGACATAAATAAGATGGATAAAAGTATTAATGTTAATGTGGAGAAAGAGGAAAATAATAGACTAGCATATTTAGATATAGAAATAAATAAATCAAATAAAAAGGAAAAAAAGTGAGATTGAAACATCAATATATAAAAAGAGTAAAGTAGTTAATAATATAACTAAGTGATATTTTAATACAAATATATAGTATAAAATGAATACTATACATTCTAGAATTCATAAAGCAGAAAATTATTGTTCAAACAAAGATTATAATAAAAAAATAAATTTAATAAAAGAAGAGTTGATAAATAATGAATATCCAACTAAATTTATAAATTATAATATTAAGTTAATAGATAATAACTTAATTTATGTAAAATATAATAATATAAATAAAAAATTATAAAATTATAAAGATAATATGGATAAAATTAAAAACTATGTAGTTAAAAATTTAAAGACAGATAATAAGTAAAATTAACAAAAAATGTAAAGATATAGTAAAAGTTAAAGTAGTAAAAAAAAAAAGAAATAGTATAATTTATATATTGGAAAATATACTAAAATTTATAATAAAAAAGATCCAAATAATGGAATATATGAAATTAAGTGAAAACAGTGCAAAGTTAATAATATAAAAATACATTTTGTTGGTATAATACAAAATGCAATATGTAAAAGATTATTACAACATAAATATGATAGAAATTTGTCAGTATATTTACATACATTACAAACAGAACATGAATTTGGAAAAGACTGTGTAAAAATGATGCAATTTACAAATAATAGAAGAGATAGAAAAATAAAAGAGGCTATTATTAAAAATATTAAGCCAGTATTACATAGAGATTTGGGTGTGAAGAAAATTTTACCATAGTAAAAAATAATATTGGAAAAATAAAAATAGAACAATAAAATTAGTTTCTAAAAAAACAAAGAGACTGGAACTATTGGATATAATTAGAAATTTTAAAGGTTTAAATAGTTAACAGTTAAGTTAATTTATAAACAAGATAAGTATAAGATATAGTAGAAAATTATAAATTGAGTTAAGGAGTAGATAAGAAATAAATAAATAAAAATGAAAAATAAAAAGAATTAACCTTTTTAATATATATAATTGTTGTGCTGATACGTAAAAAAATAAGAAATATAAAGGGTTAAAATAGTCAAAAATAAATATATTAATAAAAATAGGATAATAAATAAATGTAATATAAAATAATATTTATATTATATATATATAATTTGAAATAATTTTGATTAATTATTTAGATAATATAAATATATAAAGAGATAAAAATTATAAATATTTGTGTAAATGTATATATATAGAAAAGTATATAAAGACATTAATTAAAAAGAAAAATTTATAATATGCAAAATAGATGTACATATGAGTAGAAGTCATGAGTCTATGTAAAGCATTCATGTAGTTATATTTATATTATATTTGTTATAGATCTGAAAAAGATTGCTGGGGCAATCAAAACCGTTATTGATAAAATAAATGTACAAGCATTATAGAAGTAATAAAGAAAGTGATTAAAATTGATATGTGCTAACTTTTTTACCACAAAAGCCTGACAGTTCACAAGTCTTCAAAAGTCGTAGATCTAATATTTCTTGATTCAAAAGAAATTATCAACTGCATTTTATAAAGTAAAAATTGTAATCAAAATTAATAGAAATGTTTCCTTTAAACGTAAGATGTATTTATTTATTCATAAAAATATGTATATAATAAATTAAAAAAAGTTAATAAAAATCATACAAAAACATAATTTTTTTTCCCCATATGCCATAGCATCAGCCGGAAGATGAACCTGCAACAACAAGTCTGCAAACAATTGCTTGCTTGCAAGGCTGCTGCGCTGACCTCTAATTTAAGAGCCATATACAACAAAATAAAATTAACTATATATAAAATAAGAAGGAGAATTTGGGATAAAGAGTAATAATGTAGTCAAGCGTTGGTGGTCGAGTGGTTAGCACAGCCGCCTTACAAGCAGTTGTCCCGGGTTAGCGGGTTCGCTTCCCGGCTGATGCTATGACACATGAAAAAAAAAAGAGTACTAATGTAATTTTATAATAAACATAAAAGATAAATATAAATTATGAGTTCAATGTCCATAAGAATGACCTCTGTCCATCAGTGTTGAAACCCTACTGATTTTGTAGCTACTGCATTAACACTAATATAATAAATAGGGAAACATTAATCATGGGCTAATAACGGGATGGTACAGATTCACTGCCCAGTAGTATCTGAACTGGCTATGGAACAGATACTAGACAAATACTCTTAAAGTACAAACATTTTAACAATGAAGTATCTAAGATTCAAATCCCATGTTTCATTCATAAAATCCTGATATACTAATATCTACGTAAGAGGGATTCTTTAATTTCTACTTAACAAGAATCATATCAAAAGTTGAGTCATCTACTTTCATATATTTCTGAAATAAATATAGAAGAGACTTGTTTCACAGATCACACATATATATTGAAGGATAGATATATGTACGTATATTTGAAATCATGTATATAATGGTTCTATTAGCCTTTATATTATGGCTGAATGATATAAATTTTCATTACACACTTTTTATAAATACTAATATAAAAATAACTATATAAAAACTGACACAGAAATATACATTTTTCATTTTTTTTAATAAAAAAAACTCAGACATTTGACAATAAAGAGTGATAATTAGAATTTATAACTTGATATAACAATTATTATAAAAGAAAAAATAACAATAAATTACAAAAAAACGACTGAGTTACATTTCAATCACTCCACTTACCTTATGCTGAATTTTTAAAAAAAAAACAACATGTTGATATAATTAAGAAAATATCTATAAAAATGATTAATGCTCTTTATATTATAACTTTTATAAAAGCAAAATTAATATTTATTTTCTGGTAGGAGAAAAGGCTATTTTGCAATTTGTGCAGGTTCCATTCATTCCGAATTTTGAAATAATAAAAATTTTAAAGTAACAACTCTAACAGAATCTTTATTAATGGTGTTCCCCATTGTTTAATGTTTCTAGAATTATAAACAAATAATGACTATAGACGGTACTTCTCAGCAAATGAAACACAATGGCTGAATTATTAGCTTTATTTTTTGTGTTTTTTTAAATTTATAATATTGTGATATTTTAAAGCTTTTGTAAGTAAATTTTATTTTAAAATTAACTTCAATGATTGCATGTGTTAATATTTATTTAAAAAAACACAATATATATATATAGTTGATTTAGACATGGTATTTTATGAAAGTGAATAATAAATCCATACAAGTAATATTAAAAACAGAACAAACTTATTATTGATTTGTAAGATATAATAAACAGCCACTGTAAACAAGTTTGGCCATTTTAACTCCAAGAGAATAAATACTCAAAATCTGACTTATATAATCTAAAACAAAAATTGTGCTAATAGCTCTAACAAGCTTTATTGATAAATGCCACAAGAGAAAGCATTTAAAATCTCGATCTAGAAATTATCCCCAGATCAGTTTCTACCTATTGGCATTCTTCAGTGAGGCACTAGTGTCTGAAATATCCTAACATGTCACTGAGGAAAGCTAATAGCTAGAAACCAGTCTGGAGCTGGGGATAATTTCTAGATAGAGATTTTAAATGGTTTCTCCTGCGACATTTATCAATAAAGCTTGTTAGAGCTATTAGCACACTCTTTATTTTGGTTTATAATTACAAGCTTATCAAATTAAGTCATGTGATGTATGACTTTATTTGAACCCACTATAGCAAAGGCACTGTGCACTGAATGCAATGATGTGAAGCGAAAAATCAAAGAGGCATGTTTTATTGCAAATGATAATTATGCAATAAACCGGAAAGAATCGTGCTTTACAATCTCCAAAAATGGTCATTATAAAAGTTGCATAAATTTTACATAAACCACAACTAAACTTCAGTTAAAAGTAAGCTATGATTATGGAGACTCAAGGTCTCTGAAAGCGCTAAGCCATATAACTTTGTAAGAGTTGTCACTTTTTTGCATAAAGCGCAATCTCAATTAATTACTAATCAAAGGTGAAGTAAAAACTATTATTTTATTTAAATTATATAATGTTTATGCACTCTAATTTGTGAACCACAAATATGTCCACAACTGGAACATGCTGGTCCTTTTTTTCTGTTTATTTGTTATTTTACAATGTTATCTTTTAATTTCTTCAGCAGAAAACCTCTTTTTGAAATACTTCAACACCATGTCTAATTTTAGCTTTCCAATATATTCTACTCTCTGTCACATTTGGCATTGTATGGTATCGCAACCGCCATGCAAGCAAGTAGTTGGTTGCAGACGGGTGTGGGTTCGCGTCCCGACAGATGCTATGACATAGGAAAAAAAAAAAAAAGAAAAAAAAAAAAAGAATAAATAAACAAGAATTATTTTAATACCGTCCCTTTGATCTTCATTCACAAGTAAAAATTTCTATTAAAAAAGAATACCTTTGTTTTTTTTTTTTGCTTGATGAAAAGTCTCCAAAACCAAAAGAAAGTCAAAACTTGTAGCAAAACAAATTAAAAATTTGAAATTGATATAGCTCCTCTTACTAAAATATACCTTACAGAGAAAAAAAATTAGCCAAACAAATGAATACCAACACTGCATTGTTTAAAAGGAGAAATTATCAAATAAAGAACTATATAGTGTTTGACTTCTCATAAAGTCTAATTACATATATTATATTATTGAATGGAAGATTAATGATACTAAAAATAAATATTCACAATGATATTTATGCCCATTTTATTAATGTCTAAGTAGCAGGAGAAAGTACAGAGAAAGATTTCTTGTTTGATGAACATTTTGAAATCAATACTATTAAACAATGAATTGTATTACTAGATTCTAATGTATATGCTGGTAGAAACCCATTCAAAGAAGAAACAAGTCCCAATACAAAACTAAAACAATTTACAAGCAAGATCCAGAAAAAAATCATTTAAATAAACCTGCAAATAATCCCCACCTTTTGTTATATCATTGCAAATGTATTTTGTCAAAAAAAAAGATGGATTCCTTTTTATCTGTCCTTCAATTTGTTGCTTGTAAGTTGTTGTGGTCAATGTATTAGGATTTGTTTGTTCTTAGCATTACATATTTAATAAGCTGTAAAATTATTTTACATATTCTTTACAATCATTAGTATGTTGACAGGAATAAGAAACATTGTCCAAAGTTTTTGACAATAGTACTATTGGTTTGATTTCAAATGATTAAATATTACTGAATTTTGGACCAATCATATATTATAACAAACCTAATATTATGAGTGTGTTAAACCACTAAACATCACATGATCACTATCTCATACTAGCACATAATTGTTATTAAACAATTCAAAACAAAGCACAAGATGGCACTACTATATGGAGAGTTTTACTTTGTTTTGAATTGTTTAATAACAATTATGTGTTAGTATGAGATAGTGATCATGTGATGTTTAGTGGTTTAACACCAATCCTGCCTAATAGGATAGTGGTGGCTATGGTTGTTAAAGAGCCAAAGACACCAAAATGTGTGGGTGCTGAATTGAGTTCAGACCCATATAACTATATAAGCTATTGAGGTTGGATTGAAAATATTAATTGTGTTTTCAATTTCATTCTCAGCTTTGTAGTGAAATAGAGTTAAAAGGTGGCTGCTGGAGGGTTGTATTAGATACTAAGATCTAGGTGCAGTGCTCTCAGATCCAAGGCTCCTCACTGATGAAGGCCACAAGCCAGAAACTAGTCTGGGATATTGGATGAGTAGGCACTAGATAGGGATTTTATGCACAAGCCTTCTGGCATCCATTGATTGCTTTTGTTAGCACAAGATGGCACTACTATATGGAGAGTTTTGCTTTGTTTTGAATTGTATAATGAGTGTGCTAATAGCTCTAAACAAGCTTTTCAATAAATGCCACACCAGAAAGCATTTAAAGTCACTATCTAGAATTATCCCTATCCCCAAGCTGGTTAAAAACTTGTTTAGCACTAGTAGCATGCTCATTACATTATATTTGTAATACAAGTTTATTAAGTTAAATCACATGATATATGATGTGATTTTCTTACTATTATAACAAACATATTGTTTAGTGAGAAAAATGATTATAAAATAATATAAATGCATCAGAGCTCAAAACATTGCTGCCATATTGATGATCCTATTGTTAGGATGCAAATTTTAATAAATTCTTATTTATATTAGAAACTATAAATACAACATGTTCAATGGAACATAGACTCACATATGGCATGGACAAAATAATAGTTATATCAAAAACAGCTATCATTTTTAACATATTTGCACAAATTTGAGATGCCTGGTTGTGAAAATTCAACAGTTATTAAATACTACAATTTCTAATCTGAATTTCAAAATTGTGATATTATTAATACATGGTTTTTTGGGAAATATTGTAGATATATTCATTCTACCGTGGTTCACAAAAACGAAATACATAACTGCCTTTTTGACAATGATGTTATTATTACCAATTGAATGCAACACAAACATGTGGTATTATTTACTTGGCAGAATAATAAACTGAATGTGAACTTTCATAAGCAATAGAGATTTAAAGACAGACATTCAACATAAGATAATAATGCTTAAAAAAGAGCTGAAGGCAGAAAAACAGGTAATATGAAAAAGTTATTTCATGGTTATGATCACGTTGGATCTCTTTCGAAACACACTTTAACCAAAAATATCCTATTTGTATTAAATCCAGGGACGGCATTGCTTTAATGATTCTATTTTGAACAGGTTGGTGAACTATTGTGATCATCTTTTGAATAATGAAAGAAAGATTAAGACAATGGGTTTTAATGGTACAATCATTCTTAAAATTCAAACAATTCTGTAATCATAGATATGGAAAGGCTGAAGAATTTATTGAGAAATGTGATGATAATTTCAAATATAGCTGTAAAAACTAATTCAAGAAATTTAGGAATATAAAAATTCAAAAAATCTTTGCCATCTGATTTGAGAAGACTTCTATTGTTCCAATTTATAAAATAAATTAATTTAAAAAAAAAACTGGAATATCATTTGTATTCATAGGTAGATGATTTCTAAATTTTCAATGTGATTTTCAAAATTCAAAAAATATATTATTGGATATTATTACCAATAAAACTTAATTTTTTTTACTATTGCTTTTATTAACTCAGTCAAAGTTTTGATTCTCTGAATTAAAAACAATTTTGAGGTAATGCTTGAAATGAACTGCTTGTCCATAGGAAGTCAAATCCTATTATTCAGCTTCTGAATTGTACTGAAAAAGTTTCAGGTTTAAAACAAAACTAGTGCTAATTAAGATATGTCCTACCCCAACTTTATTTTTGTGATATAATCTTTGAAATAATTTATAAGTGGTTTTGCAAACTAGAAAAAACTTGCAAGATAGGTTTAATGGTCATATTTTACTTGTGAACTGTTTGAAAGTAGAAAATAAGATCTGCATCTTATGGTATCTAGATTTAAAATATAAAGTGCATTATGATATTTTTGCCAATTCAAAACATCAACTACAAGTAGTTCTTACTATTTTGAATGCAACTTACAAAGATTTTAGTTTAGCCATATATCAGTCCTAGTGATAGGGAAAAAATCAGCAGCTTTAAGCTTTGATAGTTATCCACTTAAGATGGTAAATCATTTCAAATATTTCACTTTTGTGCTCAAAGTTGCTATAATTTATTCAATAAAGCCAATACTTTACAATAGTCCATTTAACAGCATCTACTGATATGTTTTGTACCAAACTGAAGAGCATAAAATTAGTTTTATGATCTTGCCATTATATTTTTAAAATTTACAGATTATCTTTAAATAGAAACAGTAACAAACTCTCCATACAGTAATGCCACCTAGTACAAGTCATAGTAATCAATGGATGCAAGAAGGTTTTTGTATAAAATCCCTATCTGGTGCTACTCATCCAATATTCCCAGATTAGCTTCTATCTTGCGACTTTCATCACTGTGAAGTTTCGGATCTAAGAGCACTGCATGTAGATCTTAGGATCTAATACATGCACATTGGATGAGTAGATATTAGATAGGGATCTTTTGCATAAATCTTCTTGCATCTCAATGATTACTTTGGCTTGCACTGAGTGGCATTAGTGCATGGAGAGTTTGTTACTGTTTTTCCAGTGTGTGTAAGCATAGGAAATAGTGATCGCGTGATGTTTAGGGTGTTTAACATCTTTAAATAAAAAGTCCCAATGTTATTATGTTATTTTCTCAAGTTGCATCATGAATTCTCATTTAATCAGAAAAAAAAAATGTGGAAAGTTGTTATTTTATCACTATCAGAGCTAAATAAATTGTATATAAGATGGTTATTTTACAAATTTATGATTTAATAATATGATGAAGAATCCTTATTAAAATATAAAAGCATGACAAATTTTTATTTAATGATGCTTCTGTAAAATTTACAAAATATAATGGCAAGGAAGTCATATAACAAATTATTATGTTATTGAATTTGCTTTCCAACATACCAATTGATGCTATAAAATCCACTATTGCAAGGTCTCATGTTCATTAGTTAAGTATGTCAAGTAAATAAATGATAACTGGCTTTTGAACATGGTTTTCATATAAGAAGCAGATTACACTATTTCAAGTAAAATATTCAATGCTTTCATTTAAAATAAGACTAAGGGTAGAATACAATGAACTATTTTTAGATAAAATGTTAATTATAATTATGCAATCTTTTGCATATGTTAATGAAGCTGTGATTATTTAGTCTTTAAGATTTTATAAGCTTAGCATTTTCAGGATGTAACTTTGGATTCCATACTCATAGCTTTAAAAATGATAACTCCATTATAAGTTGCTATTCATTTATGCAAATGTATTTGAATATGCAAAAGAGTATATAATTAAAATTACAATTTGAATAGTGAAGAAAAAAGATTACCTATTTACATAAAGTGTTAATGAGTTTTAATAAACTAAAATTTGAGGCCTAATAAAATTTGTTTACAGTTTTACAAGATATCAAAACAAAAACAGAGTAGAGGATAGGCTTGTGATAGGCTTGTTTACATATAGCAATACTCATCATTGGCATCTTATTTTTTTGATATTCTTTGTTTATTTCTTTTTGAATTACAATGAATATACCTATTTATAAAAGACTGCACATGAAAAAAAAAAACTTTTGGAGAAGTATAAAACATATCAAATATATAAGACAGCAATAACTTTTACATTCACTTGCTAAAATCTGGTGGACAACATTTTTGCTCAATTTATAACAGAAAGCAAACTAATAAAAGTTTTCAAGATGTTTTATTACCTTTTTAAATATATTATAATGACAATATATATTGTAACTTACATTTTTCATTTATATTAATTTTTATTGATAGTGTTTAAAATTTTCATTTTGTATTACAGGCCTATTTTCTATACTAGGAAGCATGACTTTAATTTGGACAGAGCTTGGATATTATTTCTCCAAAAGTTACATATCTGTCAGTGTTGTAAAATTCTATCATTGCATACAGGGTGAAAAATTTTCATAGTTGAAAGATAAAAAAAAGTTGTCAGAATCAACTTGTAGAAGTAAATTTTTTTTTTTCAAAGTTTATAGAGAATGAAATCAAATTTGTGCATTGTTTTGAAAAGGGAAAGCTGGTTTTCAATGAAATCTCATTCATAACCAAAACTTTAGTGACTAAACTTATTAGTATATAATATAGTAATTTATAAAACTTTTAGTGACTAAAAGTTATGACTACAGGAAATAGTGCACTAAAAACACCATCAAAGACTTCAAACAGCTAAAATAATGACAATCTTTATGGATAATATATATATATATATATATATATATATATATATATATATATATATAATAGACAAATAAAAAGTGTTTCAAATAAATTTGTTTATTAATCTGCTGAGTTAACTTTCAACAGGGTTCTCATATAATAAATATGATGTAGCTAGAATTGTATGGAAGGTAGTAACAGTAGTAGGGTTAACATATGGTAATGATGCATTATGTGTTAATAAAGGAGTATTAGATTACTTAGAAAAAATACAAAGAGAAGTAGGAAGATATGCATTAGATGCAGAAGTGTGGACAGAAAAGGAAGCAATTCGAGGGGAAATGGGATGGTCAAGTTTTTATATGAGAAATGCAAAAAGCAAAATGAAAATGTTCGGTAGATTGCAGTTTATGGATAATAAAAGAATAACCAAAATAGTATTTAATTGTATTATGAATAAAGGACAGGCAACAAGATGGGTTAGAAAGGTAATGTGATATGCAGAAGATTTGTATAAAGACTTTATGTCAGTATACTTATACAAAAGGTGGGATGATTGATTTAGAAGAATTGTTGAGTGTTATAGTGTTAAGGAATGAGATAAAAGAATAGATGTAATAACAAAGGATAGGGGGTGAGAGAGATGGAGAAGTAGTATGGAGAGTAAAAAGAGTTTACATATTTATAGAATAAACAGAATATTGAGTGTGAGTTAATTTATGATAATAGCGAGGGAGTACTTTACTGTTTAAGGCTCGAATGGGATCTTTAGCAACAAGTGAATATACATATAAATGGAAAATATGGGTGATTTATTCTGCAAGTTGTGTAAGGAAGGCACAGAAAATATTAGGCATCTGTTAATTGAATGTAAATTCCTGAAAGCAGAAAGGGTACAAATAATGAAGTTGTGGAAGAATAAATATAAACAAAGTGATTATGCAGAAAGTGGCTTATTGATTTTTATGCTGGGTTTGGGTAAAGATAAGGGGGATTTAGATATAAAGGCAATGGAGTTGACAAAGATTAGGTTGTGGAAATGGGATGAAGCAAGATAGAGAAAAACATGGGAAAACTTAGGGTGGGGAATGGAAAGGGAAGTCAAAGTGGCTAACATGTTTCTCTGAGCATAGTCGCTGAGAGATCCCTGACTCTGTATAAGGACAAGTCACAATACATCACATCACATGCATTATGTAAATTTTCTATACACCGCCTAGTCTAATTCTTTATAGTCGAAATTACTGCCACATTCTGGTAATTATCTACAAGTTATGCTTTGAAGCACACACTTAGTGTCGAAAGTTAACTCAACAGATTAATAAATGAATTTATATTAATTAAATTCGCTTTAGCCGTATATATTACTTATTTGTCTATTATATATTCTCTACGGCTTCAACATATATATATATATTGTGCCCTTTTGTATGGGTCACCATTTAAGTTTTGTGCTAATCTAGTA
Organism: Epiperipatus broadwayi; assembly: GCA_028023455.1. Lineage (NCBI taxonomy): Eukaryota > Metazoa > Onychophora > Udeonychophora > Euonychophora > Peripatidae > Epiperipatus > Epiperipatus broadwayi. The sequence goes on from JAQFVV010012918.1 coordinate 59,957, forward strand.
GAAAATTTTAAATTTAAGAAGTATTTTAAATGTGTGATGTTAACTTTGCTTGTGGTAATGTTACCATAAGTTTAATTACAGCAATCTATGAGTATTTGATATGTGAATTGTGTTGGTATTGAGAAAATATTTAAAATGATGATGATTATGATGTAATACTGCATTAATAAATTTAATAACAAATGTTTAAAGCTAAAGTATTTAAAAGACAAGTTAAAATTAGACAAAGATATTTATTTAATTTAAAATATATGTTAAAAGTGAATAGAAATATTTTAAATTATAAGTGCTTAAATTGAGATTAATATTTGATTTTAATCATATCAAATAATTATTTTAAAATCTGATATAATATCTTATTTATTTTAAAAAATAAATATTTATTTTAAAAGCAATTGTTAAGTTATTTTTAGATTATGGGAAGCGTTTCTTGTATTGTAAAAAAAAAAAACAGATGTTAATTAGAGATACACATACATGCTTGGAAGCTTTTTCATAAAGTTGCAAAACTATTTTAAAATTATGTTGTGAAATTTATAAATAATACGTGAGTTATCACGAGATAAAATTAAAGATATTAATGTAAATATTAAATCTGATTTTAAAAAAAATATTGTCTTAAAAATATAACGTATTTAAAAGATTTAGTTTATTTTAAATGATCTTATAAAAGTTAAAATTTAAACCAAGTGAGAAAGAATATTTCAAAAGAATATTTGATAGATTTGAATAAACGATAAAATTATTTTTAAAATGTGATAATATTAAATAAGTCATTATTTTATTTTTAATAGTGAGTTGATAAATATGTAAATAAGCTAGAAAGTTTGATTGTTTAAATGTACCAATCAGATAAGGAGTTTCTGCTAGTATAAAAGCTGGATTCAATTGTTGAGGGGGGCTCTCTGTAATTAAATTTCTAAGTTAATCGTGCTATTGAGAAAATAGCTAAGTAAATTTATAAACGCTCTTAAAATCAGTTGTAAAATCATAAGAGTGTTATTGTATATAATTTTATAATTTTTAAATGATAAGTATGCAGTAGAAACTTAATAATTCCCTATTGGTCTTCTCAATATCGAAACTCGATTTACGTACAAATAATCATGGAAACATCACGTATCGGAGAAATATATCAGAAACTTTATGCTAGAGAAATAAGAGACGCTGGATTAGTATATAAAACTACGAGATGGAGAAAAGTAGTATTTTGGACTATAAATAGTATTAAAAGTTTAAATTACTATTGTCTATTATAGATAGATATTTAAAAGAAATATGAATATTTCTATAGAAAGAAAGTATTTTGCAGATTTTTAGAAAATAAAATGTATATCTTAAGTAAAGATATAAGAAGTAGTAATTTTAATAAATACATGCCTTGTTAAGTCTTTGTGCTTAAAAGACTAAATATTGACGATTTGAAAAGGCAAATAGATTATAAATATGATTTTTTTAAAATCGTAATATAATAAAATTATTATTATTGAAGTAGTCTAAAACGCTGGACGTTATAGATGGAAAAATAGATTCTTACCTAGATATATTGTTTTGGAAAAATGCGCAAGTAATACGTGGACGTCCAAACCAAACCAAATTAGGCCAAGCTAAGTTAATGGAAGTAATTAAATGAATAATTCAACAATTATAAATTAATTTAGAAATAATAATTTTTGAACAATATTTTATGAAGAACTGGATCCAGAAACAGAACTTATAAACTATTTTTTTTTAATTTTATTTTGTTTTCTTGTGGGAATTTATTTTTTTTTGAAAAAAAGAACGTTACCATTTTTATATAAACTTTCAAGAAACACGTGATACAACGGAACAGGAAATAGTGTTCTATTGACTTTATACATAGGATATTTGTTAGAACTTTTATGGTAGAACAAAAGTCATCGCTGGAATACGTAATATAATCTTTTATTTTATTTATTTAACATAAAATTTAAAATATTATTAAACTATTAAAAAGTAGGTTAGGTACATTTATTAAATAGTAACTTAAAAATAATATAATAATTAATTACATAAATTTATTTTTATAATTAATATAACACGGAATATTCTAATGAATGTTTATGAGTGAAAATGTGAATGATTTTTATTTTATGAAGCTGCAAATTCCGAAGAATGCTGGATAGCAGATTGGACATTATTATTATTATGGTAAAAATATTGTATAATGATTTTTAATGAATTTAATATGTTTTTCTTTAGATCAACTGAATATTATGTTGTTGTAGAATGAATGGATAGATATTTTATGAAAACACATACATTATATTGGCAACGAACTTTATTAAAATATGCATAAGTTTTAATCTATAATATCAACATGATACAACATTACGTAAGAAGCTTAGAAATAATTATATGATTCTTTCATAAATAAATTTTGATATTTTATTATGTTATAGTATTAGAATTATATTTATTCTTTATTGAGGTAATTATTTTATTATTTGCAAGATAAGAATAGATTTGAAAAGACTCTATTTTTGTGTATTTTGTTTATTAAATAAGTTAAGTTACGTTATGGGTAGAAGCTTATATTTGGATTGAAGTTTATTAAGTATAAACAATGTAGTATAGGTAGTTTAGATAATGAATATTTTATTTAAATTGATGTTTATTTTCCGGAAATTTTAGATAAGTTTAGAATATGTTTTATAGATAGAATTTATTAGAAAGGATTAAAATAACACATAAAATAAAATAATAATTTTTACATAGAAAAGAATCATAGAATTTATCTAAGGTAATGCTTTGTGAATTTGAAATTGATAAATGATTTAAATAATAGTTTTTGAACAGTACAGATATGTAATGCATATTTGATAAAACATATAACAGGAATTACATTAAGTAAAGTATAATTACAGTCAATTATTTGTTTTACATTACAAAGATACATTAATTTTATAAAGCTATTAAGCAATGCTAATAATAAAGTAGATATATGATGATACATTATAAATGGTAATACTTAATTAATGTAATTATTTAATAGGTAGAGCTACATTATGTACACATACTACATAAATAGTCTTGACATATATCGTTATTTGTAGTAATTAAAGTACACTGCTATTTATTTAAAAAAAATCTAAGTTTTGAAAACATACTGTAATATTATTAATGTAGCATTTGAAGGAATGTAAAATTGCTTATTGAATATATGAGTTAATAACAGTGTAAGCCTCTTATATTTGTATTTCTTATTTTATTTTTATTTATTTTCTTAAATTCTAAAACTATAAATAGTGTAAATAAATTCTTATTTGAAATTTATTGTAAATAAATTTGTTAATTTGTTTTAAAAGTGTGTCGAGTTCATTATTTTCACCACAGCATTTTGACATCAGATGATTTGAAATAAACATAATATTTGCACAAAATGAATTTATTATTATTATTTAGAATTGAATACCATATTTGCTTAATATTATTTTATAAGAATTGATTGACATGAACATAAATATTACAATGGTCATAATATGATTATAATGCACATTATAAGAATACAATATTGTTTATTGCCACAAATTATTAAGTATAAGATTTTGATCTATTCTAAAATGAAGATACCATATGAAATAAAAGATATACATATAATTGTTTATTTATTTAATGATTGATTATATAACATAAATAGATGAGATTAAATTACACTCTAAGATTAGTATTATTATTATTATAAAATAAGTTAGGTGTATTTAAGTTTGATATAAAATCCCACATCATACTTATTTACATAATTTATTATTTTAAAATAACTTAGAAGAACCTGAGATTATTTAATTATATTTTAAGTTAAAAGTTAGGAATTATTTTAGTATTATTAAAGATAATTTATTTCATTTAAAAGTCATAAGAATGCTATAGATGTAGTGGTAAGATGATAAGGTAGTGGTAGTATTCTTATGCCATTGAGACAGTATCTTGGGAGATATTGACTCAGTGTAAATCTGCTTATTACTTTGTAACTTTACTTCGCAGTCTCATAATTTTATAAATACTTATTTAATTAATATAATTTAGAACTATATTGATTTTGATGATTGATGATAAATTTAATTAAGATATGATAATATAAAAGTATATAAAAGATAGATATGCAAATTTTAATTAAGCATAATAATGTAACTGAGCTAGTTGTATTGTAAACTATTTTATATATCAAGAAGTAAGGGTACAATATATATATATGAGTATTAAAACAATAATTTAAATATTAATATATAAGTATATAACTTTTAATAATTTAATATATGTATATAATTTTAATAATTTAATACTTTTTTTACTTTTAAATATTTCAATAGGATTAAAATATTTGATTGTGAAACTGAATTTTAAGCAGCTTTATTACTTACAAAATAAATTAAAACTATTGAATTCTATATTATAATCATTTTTCTTATTAAATATTGCAGAAGGAGTTATTTTACAACTTAAAAAAAAATAAACACGAGATCACTTAATCAGAATTTTTCTTTTTTTTATACATTTTATTTACTTATAAAGCGATATTTCGAAGTACAAAATGTTATATTAATATATTTTGTTTTTTTAATTTTTTTTTCTAATTTTTTTTCCCCTCAATTCTAATAAATAAATATATTACTCTACTCATAACCCCGACCCTCATTTCTATTTGTTACTAAATGGGTATAGTACTGATAGAAAGAGGGTAGAGCAGAAATATAAAAAGGCTGGTTAAAAAAATATTGGAGATGTTTTCAAGTTGTAATTTACACATTCTGTTATAAAGAAGTTAGAGGCTTGCAAATTTTAATGAAAATCAAATATTTTAGTACAACTAAGCGCAATTCTATCACTGTTGTTGAAACAACTGTATTTATAATAATTTTCCCCCCAAGATCCGATTAATAAATGTGCATTAAAGAAGGTAACTGTAAAATTTAATATCCAATGCTTAAATCTAAGAGCAGCCACGATCGTTCTGGTCTCTTGCTAATAAAATAGAGAAAAATATGTTTGTCATGAGCCTATATAATTATTAATCGTACCAGATATACCTTGGTTACAACAGTCAATATCATTTATTTATGAAAGAAATCGGTTGACTTTATTATTCTAATATGAATATTATTCATAATATTTAAGGTAATGAATTATATTTAATGAATAGATCTCAGATATTAATAAATTCATTTTATGTAATATATTCTGGATAGTAAAGATACCTTACTAGTGCTTATGACAAAGCAATACTTTAAAAAAAACCTTAACTTGGTCTTGTTTTTTCTAAAGTAGTTATATCTAATAAAATGCTAAATGTTGCTATTAATTTGAAAAAAAAAAATACTCTTTTATTTTTTATGGAGACCATAAAGAAACCAATCAGGGCAAATTCCTAACATCCACTCTTACACTTTCAAGTCAATGTAGCTGCTATTAATATATGATTAGTCATATAGTAAATGAACACAGATGGGCTGATGATCAACACATAATTCAAGAGTTTTATCTTTGAATTTGAGATCATAGAAACTCCATGATTTTTCTTTTGGGTTGCCCTACAGTTTATAATTGAAATATCAGTTGAATTTTCTTAAATTTAAGATGAATGGGTGTATGAAAGAATTTTTTTAATTAATATTTATAATCATGACAGAAAAACTAAATGTTGTCCTTCTTCCCAAGATTGCAATGTTGGTGGATGGTTGAAAGCACTAAGAATCATTTGAATGTGAATCCAAGCTACCATTTATTTACAATCACAAATCACTTTCAAGTGAAGGAATAGTGTGTGACTTGAGAGAAGAACAGTCTAATATTAAATAGTATATTGTTATACTTTGTAAAGTTAGAAGAAAAGATGAATAGACAGCTGTTTTAAAAAGTGGACATATACAATAAACAAATACACAAATATTGTAAACACAACCAGAGTGGGATTTATTACAAATAAAAACTGGAAAAATAACATATTGGAGATTGATGGTATTCCAGGCAAAATGGCAAGATTTATTATTCATATTAATGGAAAATACCAAATACAGATAATTCAGCTTCATGTCCCCAACAAGTTCTCATTGTGATGAAGAATTAGAGGATTATTGTATGAATGCACACAATTCTTTTGATAAGGCCAAAAACATTTTATAAATGTCAGGAAAGATTGTAATGTGAAAATTAGTAAACAATTGGTATGGACAAATCTTTTTACAGTAATGGAAATTAGAGAGAACAGAGACTTGGAGAGTTCACAGAAAAAGTTATTTATTTCTTGAGAAGGATGCTAAATAGAAATGAAAGAATGTAAATGGAAGTACAACAGAATTGTAATATATTTTGAGTAGCAAAAAATATGCATTTCAAGATTGTAATATTCACAATCAATTCATTGCAGGAAATGATCATCAATTAATGAGATATAAGATATACATTAATGCAAAACTAGAGAATCCAAAATTATTTTACAAAAGCAGTATTAAAAGTTAATAATCCTGGCCATCAAAAATAATCTGATACATTTTTAAAAAAATCATTTTCAAATATTAACAGTTTTTGAAGATGTTTCAGACTTAAACAAAATCAATAAAAGAATACTGCAACAAAGGCAAATGGTACAAAAGAGCAGAGGTTGAGTAAAATTTTTAATGTGACAAGACAATATGTGAAGGACAGAGAAAATATTTAAAATTGGTCCATTTACAATTGCAAATCTAGAGTTTTTTAAAGTGATAAAAAAGAATTAATAATGATTTTAAAATATATAATTGTGAATTGATAAGCAAAGTTTATAAGAAAAAATAAATATCTCAAAATTGTAAAACATTTTGGTATTGGTAGGAAAATCATTTCTGCAAAAAAAAAAAGAAGAAAAAGATCTGCACTATTACTAAAAAGAGAGATGACATCATGAAATGTGTGAAAAAGTTCTATAAAAGTTATATAGTAACAAGAAAACAAAGTACCCCTCACAATTATTACATCTAGATTGCCCAAGTAAAACATGCAATTAGATATGTAAAGAAAAAGGTATACAACTTTAATCCTCAAGAATTCACAAGAAGGCTGAATGTCAGATTCGATCCTGGGATCTCCTAATCCCAAATAAGGGTGACCTATCATTGCACCAAACCAAGCAAGATAGAAAAGCCCCACAAAACAATATAATTATATTTGATATCTTAAAAAAATGAAATGAAGGAATAAAAAAATTGTTGACAAAATTGTATAACAAATATCTAAATAATAAAAATGTATAAGATCTTTAGAAGAATGCAGTATTAATATTGTTATTTAAAAAATAATAAAAGAGGTATTATAAATTATAGCTGACCTATAACTCTTTTATCAGTTTTTTTTTTCCTTTTTTTTTCCATTTGTCATAGCATCGGTCAGGAAGCGAACCTATAACAACTGTCTGCAAGCAATTGCTTGCTTGCAAAGCAGCTGCACTGACTTGGCCAGCAATGCTTGACAACTCTTTTAGCAGTTTTATACAAAATCTTAACCAAAAAAAATTAAAAATCATATATAGCAAACTTAGTATTTTAATCCACAGAAGTACTTTTGCTTAATCATTAACCCTTCTCAACTGTCGTTAAATTCAAAAAACATAATGGAAACAAACATTATCAACTCAAATTCCATGAATCCCAAATTTTAATGTTAGAAGCCTGTCTATTAATTTTATTCATTTTATTTCTATTTATTAAACTTTCCTCCATCATTTTCCTGTTACTATGGTTTCACTCTTCATGAAGAATGTTAACATTTTCAATATCAAAGTTAAATTTATATTTACATGCTCTTGAATGATCCAAAAAAACTGAAGCAGTTATAAAATCATTATTATTTTTATTTTTCACATGCTTGTATAGCAATTCATGCTCATTTAATCTTTTTTCAATACTACATCTTGATTTACCTATATATGAGAACATAAAGAAAATGTAAATATAAATTGAAGTTTGATATTGAAAGTGTTAAGATTCTTCATGAAGAGAGAAACTATAATAAAAGAAAAATTAAAGAGGCAATTTTAATAACTGAATATAATTAATAGACAAGCTGCTAACATTAAAATTCAGGATTCAGGAGATTTGAGTAGATGATATTTGCTTCCATTTTGTTTTTTTGAATTTAATGGCAGTTGAGGAGGATTAAGAAATTAATTGAAAGTCCTTCTGTGGATTGAAAGACTGTAAATAATAGTAAATTATTATTATATTTATTATTATTATTACTATTTTACATCTATAGAATGACAGCCTGTTAAGCTAATTGCGCAGACGCTGTGGGAATGTTATTAATAAATGAATACTTTAACAGGCTGTCATTCTATCGTAATTATAATCGCATGCAAGACGTTATAAAATAAATGCTTCTTTTACATCTATTAAAATTACTACAACAATAAACCAGATTAGCCAAAGAAAATAAACTCTATAACACAACTATTGGTTTACTGAAGAAGCTGAAATAACTTTAATTATTTTACTGATTAGTTTAACATTAGGTTTATAATGTTTATATATATATATATATATATATACAGGTATACTTTATATCCCTGGAATTTAGATGTAAATATATGGGATTTGAACCCAGACTTTCCAGCTCCCCTTAGCTATCCAATCTATCTCAACATGGGCATGACAACAACAGTGGAATCATCAAGGGATTTGGGTGTTCCATCATATATATATATTGTGCCCTTTTGTATGGGTCACCATTTAAGTTTTGTGCTAATCTAGTAGAAAATTTTAAATTTAAGAAGTATTTTAAATATGGGATGTTGACTTTGCTTGTGGTAATGTTACCATAAGTTTAATTAAAGCAATCTATGAGTATTTGATGTGTGAATTGTGTTGATATTGAGAAGATATTTAAAATGATGATGATTATGATGTAATACTGCATTAATAAATTTAATAACAAATGTTTAAAGCTAAAGTATTTAAAAGACAAGTTAAAATTGGATAAAGATATTTATCTAATTTAAAATATATGTTAAAAGTGAATAAAAATATTTTAAATTATAAGTACTTAAATTGAGATTAATATTTGATTTTAATCATATCAAATAATTATTTTAAAATCTGATATAATATCTTATTTATTTTTAAAAATAAATATTTATTTTAAAAAAGCAATTGTTAAGTTATTTTTAGACAAGCGTTTCTTTTATTGTAAAAAGAACAGATGTTTGTTAAATTTACACACACATGCGTGGAAGTTGTCTAATAAAGTTGCATAATTATTTTAAAAAATCATGTTATAAATTTATAAATAATACGTGAGTTATCACGAGATAAAAATAAAGATATTAATGTAAAACATTAAATCTGATTTTTAAAAATATTGTCTTAAAAATATAACGTATTTAAAAAGATTTAATTTATTTTAAATGATCTTATAAAAGTTAAAATTTAAACTAAGTAAGAGAATATTTCAAAAGAATGTTTAATAGGTTTAAATAAACGATAAGATTATTTTAAAAATGTAATAATATTAAATATTAAATAAGTCATTATTTTATTTTTAATAGTGTGTTAATAAATATGTAAATAAGCTAAAATTTTGATTGTTTAAACGTACCAATCAGATAAGGAGTTTCTGGCAGTATATAAGCTGGATTCAATTGTTGAAGAGAGTTCTCTCTGTAATTAAATTTCTAAGTTAAACGTGCTATTGAGAAAATAGCCAAGTAAATTTATAAACGCTCTTAAAATCAGTTTTAAAATTATAAGAGTGTTATTGTATATAATTTTATAAAAGTTTAAATAATGAATATGCAGTAGATATTTTAATATTCCCTATTAGTCTTCTCAATATCGAAACTCAATTTACGTACAAATGATCATGGAAACATCACGTATCGGAGAAATATATCAGAAACTTTACGCTAGAAAAGTAACAGACGCTGGATTAGTACAGAAAACTATAAGATGGAGAAAAGTAGTATTTTGGACTATAAATAGTTTTAAAGTTAAATTACTATTGTCTGTTATTAATAGATATTTTAAAGAAATAAAAATACTTCTGTAAAAAAAGTATTTTTGACAAATTATAGAATTAAAGAATATCTTAAGTAAAGATATAAGAAACAGTAGTAAGTTTTTATAAATACTTGCCTTGTTAAGTCTTTGTACTTAAAAGACTAAATATTGACGTTTTAAAAGGCAAATAGATTCTAAATATGATTATTTAAAATCGTAATATAATAAAATTTATATATTGAAGTAATCTAAAACGCTGGACGTTATAGATGAAGAAATTAATTCTTACCTGAATATGTTATTTATAAATGCGCAAGTAATACATGGATGTCCAAACTAAATTAAATTAAGCCAAGCATGCCAAGTTGATTAAAAAATTCAATGTAAATAATTTATAAACTATAAATTAATTTAGAAATAATAACTTTTAAACAATAATCTATGAAGAATTGGATCTAGAATTGATAAACTATTTTTTAATTTTATTTGTTTTCTTGTGGAACTTATTATTTTTAAAAAATAAACGTTATCATTTTTATTATAAACTTTCAAGAAACACGTGATACAACGGAACAGGAAATAGTGTTTTATTGACTTTATACGTAGGATTTATTAGAACTTTTATGGTAGAACAAAAGTCGACGCTGGAATATGTAATATGATTTTTTTTATTTTATTTATTTAACATAAAATTTAAATATTATTAAACTCTTAAAAGTAGGATAGGTACATTACTTAAATAATAACTAAAAAAATAATATAATAATTAATTACATAAATTTATTTTATAATTAATTTAACACGGAATATTTTAATGAATGTTGAGAGTATGAATGTGTATTATTTTTGTTTTCTGAAGCTGCAAATTCCGAAGAATACTGGGTAGCAGACTGGACATTATTATTATTATGGTAAAAATATTGTATAATGATTTTTAATGAATTTAATATGTTTTTCTTTAGATCAACTGAATATTATGTTGTTGTAGAATGAATGGATAAATATTTTATGAAAACACATACATTATATTGGCAACTAACTTTATTAAAATATGCATAAGTTTTTAATTTATAATGTCAACATGATACAAGATTACGTAAAAGCTTAGAAATAGTTATATGATTCTTTCGTAAATAATTTTGATATTTTTTATTTATGCTTAGTATTAAAATGATGTTTATTATTTATCTTAATAATTATTTTATTTTTGCAAGTCAGAAAAGGATTTTAAAAGTCTATTTTATTTTCTGTTTATTAGATAAGTTAAGTTACGTTTTAGGTAGAGGCTTATATTTAGATTGAAAAGTTTACTAAGTATAGACAATATAGTATGAGTAATTTGGATAATGAATATTTTATTTGAAGTTGATATTTGTTTTTCCGGAAAATGTTTTAAATAAGTTTAGAATATGTTTTATAGATAGAAATTTATTAGAAAGGTTAGTAAAGCACATAGGGTAAAATAATGATTTTATACAGAAAGGAATCATAAAATTTATCTAATGTAATGTTTTATGAATTTAAAATTGATAAATGATTTAAATATTAATGTTTGAATAATACAGATATAGAATGCATATTTTATAAAACATATAACAGGAATTACATTAGGTGGAATATAATTATAGCCAATCATTTGTTTTACATTATAAAGAGATATTGATTTTATATACAGATATTAAGCAATGCTAGTAATAAAGTGAATACATGATAATACATTATAAATGGTAATACTTAATTAATGTAGCTATTTAATTAGTAGAGCTACATTATGTACACATGCTACAGAGATAGTTTTGACATATATTATTATTTGTAATAATTAAAGTACACGACTATTTATTTAAAATCTAAGTTTTTTTTTGAAAACACACTGTAATATTATTAATATTGTTTTTGAAGGAATGTATAATTGCTTATTAAGTACATGATTTAATAACAGTGTAAACAGATTGTATTATTATTTTCTTACTTAGTTCAGTTTATATTTGTTTTCCTAAATTCTAAACTGTAAATAGTGTAAATAAATTTTATTTGAAGTTATTGTAAATAAATTTGTTAATTTGTTTTAAAAGTGTGTCGAGTTTCATTATTTTTCACCACAGCATTTTGACATCAGATGATTTGAAATAAACATAATATTTGCACAAAATTGAATTTGTTATTATTACTTAGAATTGAATACCATATTTGCTTAACATTATTTTATAAGAATTGATTGACATGAACATAAATATTGCAATGGTCATAAGATGATTATAATGCACATTATAAGAATACAGTATTGTTTATTGCCACAGATTATTAAGTATAAGATTTTGATCTATTTTAAAATGAAGATACCATATGAAATAAAAGATATACATATAATTGTTTATTTATTTAATGATTGATTATATCATAGAAATAGATGAGATTAAATTACACTCTAAGATTAGTATTATTTATTATTATTATTAAAATAAGTTAGGTGTATTTAAGTTTGATATAAAATCCCACATCATACTTATTTACATAATTTATTATTTTAAAACAACTTAGAAGAACCTGAGATTATTTAATTATATTTTAAGTTAAAAGTTAGTATTTATTTTAGTATTATTAAAGATAATTTATTTCATTTAAAAGTCATAAGAATGCTATAGATGTAGTGGTAGGATGATAAGGTAGTGGTAGTATTCTTATGCCATTGAGACAGTATCTTAGGAGATATTGACTCAGTGTAAATCTGCTTATTACTTTGTAACTTTACTTCACAGTCTCATAATTTTAATATATAATTATTTAATTAAGATATGATAATATAAAAGTATATTAAAGATAAATATGCAAATTTTAATTAAGCATAATAATGTAACTGAGCTAGTTGTATTTTAAACTATTTTATATATCAAGAAGTAAGGGTACAATATATATATATATATATATATATGTATATAAGAATCAATGTTATATATATTTGTGTATTGAAAAGTACAGCACACTTGCAGTTTAGTAAACAATATGTATTTTATTGCAATCAAAGCTTATCAACAAAATGTGAACTATTATACATGATGAAGGATATACATGAGATGGATTTGGAATAAATTACAGTGACTATCATATAACCAGTGTACTGATGTTCTTCTGATATTCTTTAGCCTTTAAAATTATCTTGTACATTATCAATATAGTCTTATGCTTATTAATATTTTCTAACTGTGGATAATGCATTTGTTATAAATATTTTCAAGTAATTATTATCTAATGTATACTAAAAAAAATATCAATATACTGTTATTTTTTATGCAAGTTGAATAAATAATATGACAGTATTAAACTATAACTAATCTTTTTCCAATATGAATATACTCTATTTCTCTTCAGCCTGTACTAACTGTAGTTTTTAGTGTTATTTAAAGGTCCTATTTAATAAGAATAGTTGTTTGTGGTATCCCCATTTTATTAAAGATATTCCATCATTTAGTTTATTCAACTCAAAGATTTTATATGTAAATATTTATTCATATATAAAGTTTTCTCTATCATTCTTTCAACTTATTGATTACTATTTAAACCTCATCACAAATAATCTATTTGTTATGCATCTTGACTCAAATCAATTTATGCATCTGAGAATTCTCTTTAAATGTCTGTTTCTCATCCATTCTAATTTAAAAATATGATTAAAAATTGTAATTAATTCTTGGATCAATTTTCTGCACAATGTTTGCTATGACGTCATAATTTCCAATGATTTGAATACAAATATGACGTCATTATCTAATCCTAAAAATGTCCTTATAGAGTTGAAAATGTTACATTTCAATATTTTTGTGTAGCAACTTTTAATATATATTTTTAATTTCTATTAGATTTTTGTTTACTTTGATTACAATATGTTCATTAGAATTTTCATCAAATATATTGAATGCTAGAAATTTAATTTAAATCCCTGTGAATCCCTGAAAGATGGCTTTTGTAAATTTCATATTCTGTTTGACTTTAGTTTCTCTTTTTTTCTTGCAATTATCACTGGCTCTGCTGACATCCGGTTTGTTTTGCTTTTTATTCTTTTATTATAGATTTTAATCACTTATATTTATAAAATTTTCCATTTACAGTATTTACTATCAATTATATCCAAAAACTCAAATTGATTTCATATATTATTCGGAGAAGCAGTAAGTATATTTTTTAAACAAAATATAAATAAAGTTTATTTTTAGCAGCTTAAGACAATTGTAGTATACATTTTTTAATGATTTCATCAGCAATTTACTTCTGATTATATTTTTGCTATTAAAACTGAAATTTTCATTCACCATATATGTGTAAATTCAAAATATTGATTATACAAAATTCTTAATTACTCCTGCTTTCAAGAGGAGATTATATAAGGACAATTCATTTCCTTCTAAGTGCAATAGTGGCACTTTAAACTCCAATCAATAAAAGATTTTATTTGCAAGTTTGCTCAATATTTATGCATTAATCCAGTGGTAAGATTTCACATAGTATAAATCTGGCAATCATTTTCTAACCTTGTAATCTCATAAAATAACATCTTCAGGATCTTCTGACAAATTTACTCCATTAATTTTAATAAATGATGACAGTAACTTTATTTATTATAAAATGACAGCCACCTGGAAAGTACTCAGCCTATTTAATTGTTTTGGTTTTTGCAGCTTCTTCATCAGCGGGTAAATTGCTTTTATATGCTATTAGTGAAAATAAATAGACACATATTTATGTGGTTTTTTTGCTTTTTTGTTCCAAGTAATGATGTGGCAACAACTAAATTTTTAGCAATATATATTTATTTCAATAAAAAAAGAAAATCAAAAGATTGGTTTTTTTTTACAATCACTGGGGTAAACTGAAGTTTTTTTATGTCCTGCAAAATGCAAACAAAAGCGTAGGTATGAGTTACCCCAAAATGCTAATATTCTGGCAGTTTCCAAGTCATCACTTTTGTAAGATTTGGGGTTTTTTGGGGATAATATGCTACATTTCTAAATTTCTTGCAAATTGTTATTCCAGTTGATGACATCTTTTGAAAGTAGTGGGTTGTATTATTCTCAGTAGCGGGCAGCTCCCAAATTTTAATCATTTCGCTAGATAAGCCATTCAAAAAAGCACTTGCCAGGAATTAAAGCTGGACATTAAATCACATGTACATTTTGCTTTCACAAGATGATCAATTAGTCATCCGAGCAATTTTTCATGACATAGCATCATACTTTAAATCATAAAATTGCCAGTCAAACCAACATTTTGATTAACAACCATCTCCTGATCAAAATATTATCTAATATTCAATTAAAAAATTCAATCCTTACCTTTTTAGATTATAAATGTGTTTAATTGTGTATTTATTTACACATTTGTTGGTGTGGCAACTTTGGCCATCACATGACTAATATGTAGGTAACATTTTCTCAATTTTTCACAACAATTGATTATAGAACTTTCAGTTTCATCTCTAAATTGCTTGAGACATTAACACACAGTCTTATGTAACAGTAATGTTAAATGTGTATGTATAAGATTGAATTAATACCATTTGATCAATCCTAGTACTATAATCAATAATAGTATTAGCAGCATTCTTTGTGATAATAAAACCCACACCAATTCTTTTCTTCTTGTTGTTGTTGTTGTACATTGACAGAGTAATAGGCAACACCTTCTATAGACTTAATAACTTCCACTTCAGCTCACCTATTTTACAAATTTTAATGATGGCAATTTTTAAATATCTATCTTTCCCTTAACAACATAAACATTGTTCTGACAATGAAGATAAGTAGCAGGTTCAAATCATTGTCCTCTCTTCAAAATATTTTTTTTGCACATGGAACAAATAAATTTTTCCCTGCCACTTCAGTCAGGACAATAATGCTGGAAAATATTTTAGCTTTCTCTCAGCAATATGTATAATGCCTTCACGCGTTAAAGACCTATATTATTTTATCATTCTGTTTTGTTTCATTCATACAGTTTATTTTATGCACATAAGCTTTTTAATACATGTAAGTTCCCTTTATTTAATATAATTTTTTTCATAAAATATTTTAAATTATGTAAATAACATATAATGGATTGTTCTTTGAAAATTAGTTATTGACGTTTAATTTATAAACAGTCAAGGAACCCCCCCCCCACCATATTAGAGTTTCTGAACAAAAAAAAAAGTTATTTCTCTAGGAGTCAATCGCATAAAAAAGGGTTTAGAAAAATATGGCGGCTACTTTAAACATTTAATTTATATAATAAATTATCTACGGAGCTTGAATCCTCTGTCTATAAAACTGCTAATTAAGTACAAATCTTTTAAGCATCACATGATCACATTTCCTATACTAGCACATTAATTGTTGATAAACAGAGCAAAACTCTCCATACAGTATTGCCGCCTGTGCTAAACAGAGTAATCAATGGATGCCACAAGGCTTGTGCATAAAATCCCTATCTAATGCCTACTCATCCAATATCCCCAGACTAGTTTCTGGCACCAAAATGTATGGGTGCTGAACTGAGTTCAGACCCATATGACTATATAAGCTATTGATCTTAGATTAAAAATATTTTTTGTGTTTTCAATTTCATTCTCATAGTTTTGTAGTTAAGTAGAGATAAAAGGTGGTTGCTAGGATGCAGTGCTCTCAGATCCAAAGCTCCTCACTGACGAAGGCCACAAGCCAGAAACTAGTCTGGGGATATTGCATGAGTAGGCATTAGATAGGGATTTTATGCACAAGCCTTCTGGCATCCATTGATTACTCTGTTTAGCACAGGTGGCAATACTGTATGGAGAGTTTTGCTCTGTTTACAAATCTTTTATGTACATCATATACGTACACACACGCAATATGCATCTCCACACACATATAGTTTTAATAAAATCTTATAAATTCTGCAGGGAATGTTTTAAAGCAGTTTTATTTAATTCCTTGATAAATAACATCATATCATAATATTGACAAACCCAAACGTACACATATATACTTTCTAATAACAACATCCTTGCAATTTATCAGTCTATAGCAGCTTTATTGCAACAGACGAAAATGATAGAAATTTCCTGCTGCTCGTATTGAATTGCAATACGAGTCAAATTCTTCTTTAATATATTGAATCAGAACATTTATTCTTTTAAAAATCTTTTTAAAAATGACTGTTTGTCAATTACGAGTTGGGACATGTAGACACCCAATCACGCAAACACACATGATGCATATATATATGTAATGTGCATGCAGTAATTGAATGTATTAGAAAATCCACAACAAATAAATTGAAAGTATAAATATGCAATAGTAACTTATTTACTTAAATAATAAATATGTATAAAATATAAAGAAATAATAAATATATTAACCGCCCTATTTGCAAACAGTAACTATTTCTAATTAATTTAAGTTCTCATAGTGATGAAGTTATAGAAGATTTTTATATGAATGTACAAAAGCTTTTGATCAGAGTAAACAACATTTTAAAATTGTTATGGGAGACTTTAATGCTAGAATTGGTAAACAAATGAAAGATGAAAATGCCGTAGGTAATTTTGGTTATGGTAATAGAAATGAGAGAGAACATAGACTTGTGGAGTTTGCAGAAAAAGAAAAACTTTATATTATGAATTCTTTTTTCGAAAAAAATGTTAAAAAGAAATGGACATGGAAGCATCCAAATGAAGATACAACAGAATTGGATTATATTTTGACTAACAGAAAATACATATTTCAAGATTGTAATGTTCTTAATAAATTTAACACAGGAAGTGATCATCGTTTAGTAAGATGTAAGATACATGTTAATGCAAAACTAGAGAGACAAAAATTATTAAGAAAAATAATATTTACAGTTGATATTCCTAATTTTCAGAAACATTCTAATGAATTTAAATTAGAACTTACAAATCAGTTTCAAGTATTAGTAGATTTTGACAATGATTCAGATTTGAATGACATTAATAGGAAAATAACTGATACACTTTTAAAAACTGCAACAAAGATAGCTGGTAGAAAAAAGCAGCAATTGACCAATAAAATTTCTACTGAGACTAGAGAATTTATGAAAAAAAAGAAGGAATATGAGGATATACAACAATGATTCATTAAAAAAGATTGAATATCTCGAATTTTGTAAAATGGTGTGGAAAGGAGTTGAAAATGATATAAGAAATTATAATTGTGAACTAGCAAGGAAAGCTGTAGAAGAGAATAAAAGTCTAAAGAGTGTAAAACAACATTTTGGTATTGGTATGAAATTTATATCTGCAATAAAAAAAAAAGATGGCATTATTACTAAAAAGAGAGATGACATCATGAAATGTGTAGAAGACTTCTATCAAGAATTATATAGTAGTAAAGAACAAGTGTCTCCTATACCTATTATATCTTCAGAATTGCCCAGAATTTTGAATGAGGAAGTGAGACATGCAATTAAATTTATGAAGAAAAGGAAGGCTCCAGGTAATGATGGAATTATAATTGATATATTAAAAGATGCATGTGAAGAATTAGAAAAAAATTTAACAAAGTTATATACCAAATGTCTAAATGATAAAGATATACCAGATGATTTGAAGAATGCAGTATTAATATTAATATTTAAAAAAGGTGATAAAGAAGATATTAGAAATTACAGACCTATCAGTCTTTTACCAGTTTTATATAAAAATTTTACTAAGATAATTATAACTCGTCTACAAAAAACACTGGATTTCCACCAACCAAGAAAACAAGCTGGATTTAAAAGTGGTTTTAATACAGTAGATCATATCCAGGTATTGAGAGAAGTTATAGAAAGGACAAATGAATATGAGTTGCCATTACACTTAGGATTAGATTATGAAAAGGCATTTGATTCTATAAACCCTTCTTCAGTTATTAAAGCATTGGATCATCAAGGTGTAGATCCAGGATATTGTCATACTTTAAAGAATATTTATAAAAATGCAACAGCAACAATTAGATTACATAATGATAGTAGGAAAATCAACATTAAAAAGGGTATAAGACAGGGTGACTCCATATCTCCAAAACTTTTTACAGCAGTGCTGCAAAACGTATTTTGAGGATTAAAATGAGAAGCTAAAGGAGTGAAAGTAAATGGAGATTATATAAGTCATTTAGATTTTGCAGATGATGTAGTTATTTTTGAAAATGATGCTTTAGAGCTACAGGAAATGTTGCAGGAGTTACCAGATGAAAGTAGGACTAAAGATACATGTTCAAAAGACTAAAATAATGATTAATATATTTTTTTCAAAATATGAAAATAAAGATTGATTATGATGAGTTAGAAGAAGTTAACAGTTACAAATACCTTGGTCAGATTATTAATACAGATGGAAACATAATGGATAAAATTAATCATAGAATTAAACTTGATTGGACTGCTTTTGGTAGAAATAACTTGATACTAAAAGGAAATATGCCTATGTCTTTGAAAAGGAATGTTTTTAATAAATGTGTTTTGCCAGTTATTACTTATTGATCTGAGACTTAAACACTTAATAGAAGAGCAATACAGAGACTTCAGACCACTCAAAGAAGTATGAAGAGATGCATGTTAACAAGAAGAGATCAAAAATGCAATGTATCGGTAAGAGAACAAACAGATGTTACTGACCTGATTGAAAAAATTAAAATTCTGAAGTGGAGTTGGGCTGGACATATTACTAGAAGAGATGATAATAGATGGACAATTAAAAATTTAAACTGGATTCCAAGAGATTGTAAAAGACCCAGAAAGAGACCATGTGTGAGATGGATGGATGAAATAAGAAAGTGTGCAGGGTGATGTGGAGAAGAGAAGCTAAAGTTAGGAAAAGATGGATTGAACTTGGAGAGACCTTCATCCTGCAGTGGATTGATAATGGTTGATGATGATGAACTATTTTATGTAGAATTAAACTTGGTTGGAATGCTTTTGGTAGAAATAACATAATATTAAAAGTAAAGAAATATGCTTATGTGTTTGAAAAGGATGGTTTTTAATAAATATTTTTTACCAGTTCCTACTAATGGATGTGAGATTTGGACACTTAATAGAAGAGCAATACAAAGACTTCAAACCAGTTGAAGAGTGTGGAGAGATGCATGTTAGGAGTAACAAGAAGAGATCGAAAACCCAATACATGGGTAAGAGAACAAACAGATATTACTGACGTTATTGAAACATTAAAAGACTGAAGTGGAGTTGGTCTGGTAATATTGCTAGAAGAGATGATAATAGATGGACAATTAAAATCTTAAATGGATTCCAGCAGATTGTAAAAGACCCAGAAAAAGACCACATGTGAGATGGATGGATGGATGAAATAAAAAAGTGTGCAGGGATGATGTAGAGGCTAGAGATCGGAGAAGAGACCTTCATTCTGCAGTGAACTGACAATGGTTGACGGTGATGATGAACTATTATAATATAATTATAAACAAATATTACTGAGTATAATGGCACTATCAATATTTATAGTACTGGAGAATTTACAAAGAAAGAACATATTTTTTAAAAAAATATTCAAACATATATCTAGATTTATTTTTGTATAATTGCACATGGATATACTGAAGTGGATATTTTATTGGAAATAATAACCAGTTGCCAAAAGCAGGCAGAAGCAAGAGTGGAGAGGAGTGTAAAGTTAATTAGAAAGAGAGAAATCAACAACATAGATCTTTTTGGTCGTAAATTCAGTTTTAATTAAACTTAAAGTTCAAATATTATTACATTATCACATATCTGCACATGGGAACATTAAATTGTGTGTGTGTGTGTGTGCATGTTTGAATGCTTATAAAAGTTAAATAGCTAATGTTTAAATAATGGAAAAGTTAATTTCAATTCCAAAATTTAAATAATTCTAAATACCGTAGATGTGTTTTTTTATTTTTTTGGTAAACCGATTTAATTAAGGTTTATGATCAAAGATTGAAGAAAAAAGTTATAATCATATATATGTTGGTAAATACATTTTTGAAAAAACAATGTAATCACTTAATTATATTTAAGACCAATTAGCATGTGGATAATGCTGATTTGTTTATCAATTTCATACAAGTTGAAAAAAATAGTAGCAAATCTCCTTATACAATGAAGCCACGAGTACAAGCTATAATAATTCATAGATACCAGAAGGTTTGCACATTTCAAATCTCCATCTAGCCTCTACTCACCCAATATCCCCAGAATAGTTTCATACCTATGGCTGTCATCAATGAAGAAACATGGATCTGAGATCAATGCATCTAGACTTTTGGGTCTAATACATCCTTCTAGCAACTATCTTTTATTTATTTAGCCAACTATAAAACAATAAGTGCAAACTAGAAACCCAATAATGTTTTCAATCTGAGATAATTTATTTAAACAGTCAAACTAATCACTAGCATTCTTTGGCTAGGAAAGATATTAGACAATTAAAACATCATATCTCCACCATTCGTTATCCTTGCACAAGCTGTTAAAATAGTAGCAATTTCATATAATAGGGTCATACAGTGCAATCTGTAGTAATCAATAGATGCTAGAAAGTTTGAGCATTTAAATCCCAATCTAGTGCCTACTCATTCAATATTCTCTGTACCTAGAACATTCAATGAATAAGCATTAGATAAGAATTTAAGTGATCAAACCTTCTAACATCTATTTAATACTATAGCTTGCTGTGAATGGAACTACTCTATTGAGAGAGTTGCCTCTATTTTAATAGCTTGTGCAAGAATAAGAAATGGTGGTCATGTGATGTTTTAATGGTTGATAGAAATCCTAGTCAAAAGATGCTGGTGATTATAATTATGAAAAAGTCATAGACATCGAAATACACCAATAATGAAATGGATTCAGATTGGTATGATTATTCATGCAAATGAACTAGGAATGAGAACATTACTGTGCTTTCAGTTCAGACATATCGCTTTCCAGTTGACTAAATAAATAGAAGTTAATTGCTGGAGAAATGCACCAAATCTAATGATCTAGGTGCATTGCTCTCACATCCATCTCCTTACTGATGACAGCCCAATCTAGAAACTAGTCTAAAAATGTTAGATGAGTAGGCACTAGATAGGGAATTTAAAAAAAATCTGGAATCTATCAATTACTATAGCATGCACTAGGAGCAATACTGTATGGAGAGAGATGCTACTATTTTAGTAGCTTGTCCAATGATAAGAAATGATTATCAAATGATGTTTTAGAAAAAAATATGATAATTATATAAAGATCCAAAGAACTACTGTTATTCACCCTTCCAGTCTGACTGTGTTATTTTACCCGAATTTCTCTCTGCAAAAAGAGATAATTTAAAAAGAAAATTATTATGAAGCAACAGCAAAATGACAATGCTAATTCAAATACCTTTAAGATGCCATGAATAAATAAATAAAAAATCCCTAGGATCTCTTTTTCTCATCTTGAGTGTTTGAGCTAAAGTGGTATGCTAAACCTTGCTTTCCGTGCATATCTACTATTAGATTCCTCCAAACTAATTTACAAGATTATGAATATTTTTATTGAATATAGTATTGTGTGTAAGAAATTTCAAATTGTCAACAATATTTAAATGCTGGAAAATTCAGAGATAATTAGATGAGTTCTCAAAGATCACTGACAATTTGAGATATATAGCCAAACTATAAGTTATTTATATAAAAAACTTTTAAACAATTTTTTTCTAAAACTTTAGAAAAGGAATCAATCATTTAGAGATTTAGTAGTAGATGACAGAAATAATACATTTTTTCCACTCTTAGTAATTGTAAAATATATACATTCCTTATTAAATACTGCCTAATGCTCATATAACATTCCAATATTAAACTTTACAAAAATTCTTCCACAGCCATGGTTTCATCTATTAATTAGTAGATTTCAAAACTAAACATACTATATATATATATATAAAATACATATTTTTCGGGTTCATCCGTGTTAAAAACTTTTAATATCAATTTACTGACGTTTCGACTTGGTCACACAAGCCATCCACAGAGTTATAAAAAGGTAGAAAAGTAGGACTAAAGATAAATGTTAAAAAGACTAAAGCAATGTTTAATCGACTCTGTGGATGGCTTGTGTGACCAAGTCGAAACGTCAGTAAATTGATATTAAAAGTTTTTAACACGGATGAACCCGAAAAATATGTATTTTATATATTTAACCCGTGCAAATCTTCGTTTTAACATATATATATATATACATACCAAAAATAGCCTACCCATTATTTACTTCAAAACCCAATTTCCTTTAACATCCAAGAATGTTTTCATGAGATTGATGGTGTCAGATTGATTGATGGCGTCAGAGTCAAAATATTTTATTATCAAAGTTCTTCTTACTCTTCTTTTCATTTCATGTTTTTCTTAAAAGATATATTCTGCAGTGTCAAATAATATTTTATGATCTGTATTCAATTCATGAATACACAAAACTGTGTTATTATAATTATTTTTAATTCTATTCTTATGAACATTAACTTTTTCATTAAGGCTTAATTCCTTCTGATTTACAACAATTGCAAAAAAATCTTATAAATTACTCTAGAAATAGATTTGCAATCAATTAAATGTTTTGAACCATTTAGTAATAAATTTAAATTCAGGTCTTTCTTCCAAGCCACTTTTAAATCACCCAATAAAAACTCTTATGATAAATCAATTTAATAATTGATGACTTATATGGCAAAAAAATAAATTCTTTATATTCTCATTAACACTTAAATCTTTGTTATTAACAGATTTATAGAAAATTTCATTAAATATAATATTCCTAACAAATTCATTATTATATTCTAACTTAATATAGTTCAGACGCAAATTGACTTGTTTGAATATAATTATAATTTTCAAAATTCAGCCTTCTATTCTTATAACAAAAATTCAATAAAGAAAATATCTTATAAGTAAAAGGTTGATAAATATCTGGCCTTATCATATTTTTTAAATTTTGTCTTTAATGAAATGACTATAAAATAAAACATTATCAATTTCATCAGCACTTAAATCTAAAAATTTTAACTAAGAAATTCAAATGTACCCCATCCATAGTAAATGTATCTTCCTGTATAACAAAAAATCAATTATTAACATACCTAACAAATAATTTTAAAGAAACAGAAAAAATATTAATAACACTATGCTTTTTAAAAAAAATCAATATAGATAGAGCACTTTAAAGAAGAAATAACTTAAACAATAACCCAAACTCTTTAATTTTATAAAACACATCATTACACACAAAATATATAGAATCCTCTAATAACAATGGCAAATCATAAATAACCTTAGTCTTATCTGTAGAGAAATATGTTGGGTTTTTTTTTTGTAAAAGTTGACGATTTTTTTTTTTTTATCAAAGTAAGGGCAATATATATATATAGATATATCTTGTTCTGATTTTCAATATTTATAAAAGGTTAATGGATTTAAATTTATTTATCATTAATTTGTTTCTGAAATTAAAAATAAATATGTTATAGTAGATACTTTTATTTACCATGCACTAAAAAACAACAACAAAAAATTGTTTCTTCAATCGCAATTGGGTTTTTTAAAATGAATTTGAAATAAAAGCATGGGGTTCCAGAAATTAAATAAATCCCATCCCTATGTAGATCCTTGTGCTTTTATTTCATGTTTAATCTAAAATCTCCAATTGTCATTGCAGAAGCAATTATTTTTTTACTTTTAAGTTTTACATATGTAAATACAAAAATATCAAAATCATTTTTCTATTAATCATTCGGTGTCAAATTACAAGGAGTGTTAGTAGATATAATTAGTACCAATGTTACATATAATATTTTTAACAAATAAAAATTTCACTAATTTTTATCTAAAATTGTTTTCAAACTATATATATATATTAAAACAAAATTAAAAAAGTCAACTTACTACTAATTAAGTTCATTTTTAATTACAGTGTTTACATAAATAGACTGCAAGAAAAAAATTAAAACATTTTAAATATTTATGATGATTTTAAATTAAAACATTAAAAAGAATATATGTGAATACAAATACATACTATTTTATATAATAAATTTTGTTATTATATATATATGTTGATAACTATAATAAAAGCTGAAGTTTCAATGTTTGTTATAATATGATGCTAAGCCGCTTTCGATATCTTAAACTAATGTCATATTTATAGCAATGACTGGACATGAGAGTGAACAGTATAAATATGATGTAAATTTATGTGAATTTGTACAAATAAATTAAATTGCTCACTTTTTCGAGAAAGGAAAGCACTATTTCTTTTTGTTTATATAGGATTATTAGTAACAATGCCTCCTTTATTTTGCACTTGAAATCATTTCTCTTGATGCACATGATTCTGCCTGATATAGGTTCAAATGTATGGTTGAATTTGTTTTGATGCTCCAAAAATTTGTATTTTTGCTATGCATTGCTTTGGAGAATCATGCACCAGCCTAGCAACAAGATTGTCCCAACATCAATACCTTTACAGATGAGCTAAAGCAATCCAGACTAAATATCCATATATCTGGAACACTAAGACAAACATTGATCTCATCTAAACGTACATCATCCAGCATTATGTGGATCAAAAAAATAATTGCAAGCACAAAATAACGGTTGCAATGCATATTACTAATAATCATAACTATACACAAAAAGGAATCCTGCTTTCCCAATTTAACTCACTTGTGCAAATTTATATAAATTTATATCATATTTATACTCTTCACCCTTCTGTCCATCAGTCATTGAAATGAACATGATATTAATCTACAATGCATCTCAAGCTTTTGTTGTCTAAATTTCCCTGTGCTTATATTAATTGAATAAATTTTGTGCTAAATTTTAGACATCCTTTATTAATGTCATATCATTATAAATTTTACCATATAAAATATTATCAATCATAAAAATATATAATTTTAACATATAAATATATAAAATCAAATACCTTGGACTGAAAATCAATAACAGCTATAACCAGGTTACCACAGTATACTTCATCTTGAGTAGCATTTAACAGTCAAAAATTTTATATGTAATAAATAATGCTTTAGTAATGACATATGTTAATGAAAGACAATAAAATATATTCTTTATTGTAATATGAGACCTTTCAAATTTGAATGCCTTTTAGGGTGGGTTGCCATGACAACAGCAAATAAAAGTCATGATTAAGATCCATTATACTGAAATGCATTCATCTGCAAAAAGGATAATATAGACTTACAATAAGGATTATTTGCTTTCTTTGTTAATATGTATTATTTCAAGTTGACCATTATTTATGTATAAATATAGAATATATTTTCTAAGGCAAACATTCATTTTTACATAATGTTTGTAGAGTGAAAAATTATTTGAAATACCTGTAAAATATAATTACGCTGATGAATAATTTTATACAAGTGTAAAATGTTTAGTTGTATTACTACTATTATATAACATTTTCTTATTTTATATTGAACAATGTAAATGATTATATCATAAATCATATATATATATATATATAATTTATTGCTATTTTTCATTTATACTTTCTATAGAAATTTATAGACACCTACATCTTATATATGGCAGCATTTTATGATAAATCAATTAACATCTTGGAAGCCATATATTTCTGTTAATAAAATCTAACATCATCAGCTGTTTGAAAGACTAGCTGAAATCATGTCAAACATAAAAACTCAAAGTCAGCATTGCACATATATTTCAAAAGAAGCTACATTGCTGTGTTTATTGTGATCTTGTCTTCTGAACAGCTGATGATATTAAGTTTGATTGAGAGAAATATATGACATAAAAGGAGTTAGTTGATTTTTCATCAAGCATAAATGAAAAATAACATTAATAATTACAAATTTAAATGGTATGTAATTAATATTTATATATGTAAATCTGGGGGTGAGAGATTATCTCCAATCATTGTATGTAATGGAGTCATTATTATCAAATATTTTGGGTAACATATTTACCACTAATAAAGAAAACTGATAAATTTCTTTGCAAGATAGATACTTTTAAGAAAGAACTTCCTTCATCAACTGTCTTGGAGCATCAATAATCCATGAAAATATATCTGCTTGTTTCCTTCTAATTAAAAAGTAAATATAGAGTGATCTGTTCATTTTTTATATAATATGACTGCCATAGTAAATATACTATGTACAATAATTGGAACTCATAAATCTTCAGATTTATTTACATATAACTCAAACTACCAATAATTTGTTTATTAAACTATCTATTTCTTTTATACCTACTGCAAACAATGGGTAGGCTTCTGTTCCAGTGATGTTAATGTAATATTGTATTGCTTTTCTATGTGTATTTTTTGCTTTTGTTAACAACACACTGAAATTTATTAATGTTTTCATTAATTAATTATCAACTCTATTACCTCTTTCTATATATAAAGACCATTTTCACAATTTAATAAATATGTATAGCGAATATACCTAGGTCTCGTTTTACGCGATAGATAGGTTCCTCAGAAAACACGCGCAAATGAAATCACACAAAAATAGATGTAACTTACATTGAAAAAGGGGGGGTGCGGTCTGTGATTTTTCAAAATTCGCATAAAAGCAAAAGCACCAACGTAAAATTACTTTAAAATTCGCGCAAAAAAAAAAATAAGGAAATAAAATATGACTAATAAAAAATTTCAAATTTGAAAAAAATTGATACAAGACAAACTTTTTTAAACTATAACATTTAAATTTTATTCAAAATAATATATTTTTATGCATAATTTACAGTACAGTAATTTACATTTTTTTATACATGTTTTAATTATTATGATTTTATGGTGACAACGTAATTAATCTTTGAGATGATGATTTTATTAATTGTTTAAGAAGCTCGCGATATCCAGACATACAAACATTTAGCTCTTGTTGGGATTTAAGAGCACATTAATGATTAGTGTCATTAATAAGAA
This sequence comes from Epiperipatus broadwayi, assembly GCA_028023455.1. Classification (NCBI taxonomy): domain Eukaryota; kingdom Metazoa; phylum Onychophora; class Udeonychophora; order Euonychophora; family Peripatidae; genus Epiperipatus; species Epiperipatus broadwayi. The sequence goes on from JAQFVV010012918.1 coordinate 87,874, forward strand.
AATAATAATTGATTACATTCTTTTTTAAAAAGCAAAAACAGAATGTGATTTAAAATGCAAAATTAACACGCACAATGTTTGAACAAATTTACATTATATTCTTCTAAAATTTAATATGTGTATACATAAAATGTGGAAATCATGATTTTAATTTCATTATTGCATAAAATGTTACTATTATAAAGCACTACATTCAAATATCAGCCTTTCACACTAATTGTGCATACGCTTTGCGAGTGTTAATAAGTGTGAAGGGCTGATATTTGAATGTAATACAATTGTTTACATACGTTATATAAAACAAATGCTTATTATAAAGCACTGAAAATATTGAAATTACTAAGATGAAAGTCGAATTCCAATAATGTGCTATTACTTTCAATATAACGTAAGTGCACAAAATTTATTATTTAAAGTAATAGCGCATTATCGGGAATCGACTTCCGGTGAAACACGAATAGCGTAACTTCAAAATTGTGTTAAATAAGTCCGCGTAAAAAGAGACCCAGGTGTATATACAATTTCTGTTTAAATTTGATGTCTAATGTTTAACATAAATATATATTGTACCATCGAGGTATATATCACCCCCTTTTATAGTCAATGTACACATTATAAAAAAAATTTTATTCACTTAATATATCATTTAAACCTCTGACTGAAATGATTCCCATATAATAAAAGTCATAACAGTGTCATAAGCAATTCAAATTCTTTATAAACATTAGCATATTCATATATTAACAATCATTATCTACATACACATTCATAGATACATGCACACGTCTTGATAGAAATATTAGGAATAAACAAATAAACAAAAAATGCCAATTTTATATAAATCTGCTATGTGTAAAAATGATTAATATTTTAAATAATGTTTAACAAAAAAAATTAAAACAATAATGAATTGTTTGGTAAATTCTGGTGAATAAAATCATGAAAAAGCTGTGGATAAACCACAACAACTGGGGTTATTATTATAAAACCTAAAGATAAGATAGAAACAGTTTGAGAATTATTGTCAATAAAAAACAAAGGGATATTGCTTCTTTTTCTTTTAAAGCATAGTCATTTTAATATACATTTACCTGTCATAGAAGAAAATTTAAATTTAGCAGTGTTTATCGCATGACTGGAACAACAATATATATATATGGAGAGATGCATGTTGGGAGTAACAAGAAGAGATTGAAAATGCAATGTATGGGTAAGAGAACAAACAGGTGTTACTGACCTCATTGAAAAAATTAAAAGATTGAAGTGGAGTTGGGCTGCATATATTGCTAGAAGAGATGATAATAGATGGACAATTGAAATCTTAAACTGGATTCCAAGAGATTGTAAAAGACCCAGAAAGAGACTACATGTGAGATGGATGGATGAAATAAAAAAGTGTGCAGGGGGTGATGTGGAGAAGAGAAGCTAAAGATTGGCAAAGATGGATTAAACTTGGAGAGACTTTCATCCTGCAGTGGATTGATAATAGTTGATTATGATGATGATATATGAAATTGTCATAAAGAAAGTTTATTTCATGAAAGTTTAAAAGTTTATCATCTATTCTCTTAAACAAATAAAAGTGTAATGGCTTGATAATGACTGATTTCATTTCACCAAAATATTAATGGAATATATTTCTGGAATGCATATTTGATTTCTAATAAATATAGACAAATATTTTATATTGAATACTAATATCTAATATCAATAAGAAAGTTAAGCAGCTGTGCTAAGAAAACATATATTACAAGAGGATTATCTGAAGAGAAACATCGATTTTAATTCTATTCAGCATCATTATAATATCACAAAATCATATTAGGCTACTTCATATTGAATAGCTGGTTTTTCATGAATAGACCTTCAGTTCATGCATAATATCTTGGGTGTTCAAGGAGCATTATATAACATAAAGATAAAACACCATCTTTCTGTAAAAAATTAAGATAATGAAATTACATGGATATATATATTTAAAATCATAGTTCAAACACTTCAACCTACAGAATATATATTGTATATTATAAATAATAAATAAATGTCAGAGATATCTAACATGATTTACACTATCTACTAATAGGAAATATTGCAACAACATTTCATATTTTCACATTCTACTAATATAGTATATTTTATTTAATGTGAAACATTTAATAAACATATTCTTGTCAAGCAATTAATGCCTACCACAGATTATTAAATCCTATTCAGAAATTTCTTTCTTTATTGCAATTATTTATGTTTGTTCTTTTATTTTGGGATTAATGATATCAACAAAATATAACCAAGGGAAATAATTATCACTATTCCAAATGACAACCTCATCAGTTTGAGCAGGTGTGCTAAATTTATTAAGATTTTCGATTCATTAGACTGATTAAATCATAATAAGTTAACACATTTATTAATATCTATTATTAAAGTGTAGCGTATACATTTTCTCAAATTATAAATATATGCTTATTGTTATTTCACCACCATGGGTCTGAACACTTACTACCAATACAATATAAGAAGTTTTTCTGAAGGTTTGTGATGATGGTGTTCTAGCTGTATTTTTATATTGGACTATTTCCATCATCTAATATGTGTGTTGAATGTCTTTAGAAAAGTTTAATTTTTAGTTAAATATTCCAAATGCATTCAACTGTTAGTAATATCACAGCAAACAGGTTAGTATATGCACCAACTGTTAGTAATATCACAGCAAACAGGTTAGTATACGCACAACGTTTCGAGAGGTATTTTTCTCCCCTCTTCTTCAGGTGTTGCTTGCCTGACCAGTGACAGTACTAGCATGGGATTCGAACCTGGGTCCTTAGATTCTTGATTATTGAAATTTAAGGTAATGCTCTAACCAACTGAGCCATCCTGCCAAAGGCAACAGTATGTAGTAATTTCATATACTTACCTATGAGGTTCCTCCTGATTTCTCCACTTTTTCCTCAGAGCAAAGTTGATTAGTGATTTCCATACATTATGTATAGTCACACTAGGGTGGCAAAAAATCCCATAAGCCAACCTAGTGTGACTATACATAATGTATGGAAATCACTAATCAACTTTGCTCTGAGGAAAAAGTGGAGAAATCAGGAGGAACCTCATAGATAAGTATATGAAATTACTACATACTGTTGCCTTTGGCAGGATGGCTCAGTTGGTTAGAGCGTTACCTTAAATTTCAATAATCAAGAATCTAAGGACCCAGGTCGAATCCCATGCTAGTACTGTCACTGGTCAGGCCAGCAACACCTGAAGAAGAGGGGAGAAAAATACCTCTCGAAACGTTGTGCGTATACTAACCTGTTTGCTGTGATATTAGTAACAGTTAGTGCATATACTAACCTGTTTGCTGTGATATTATTAACATTTGTTTGCTGTGATATTACTAACAGTTGGTGCATATACTAACCTGTTTGCTGTGATATTACTAACAGTTGAATGCATTTGGAATATTTAACTAAAAATTAAACTTTTCTAAAGACATTCAACACACATATTAGATGATGGAAATAGTCCAATATAAAAATACAAATATAAGAAGTTTGTTTCTTTATTATATTTTATACATATCCATAGTTAAGTTATAAATGGTAAATATAACATTATTAGTATTATTAATGTTATGTATTGCTGAACTAGGAATTAAATATCCTACCAACTAAAATACATATTTATAATTAGAATTCAAAAGGCACAAATGACTCATTGTCTGGTACTTTTTTGTATTTTACGAGCTAGCACTCATCATTAAGTATTTTTTTTAAATAATGTATAAGTGAGAAAATTTGGATAAGACATATAAAGTCTCTTATTCCACATAGCCAATTCTACGGTTGATTAATCTATTAACTTAATATCAATAGAGTCTCTACCTCACGAGCAACCAATCCATGTAGCCACATTTTATACCGGTACAGATCGCATTTAAAAGGGTACACCTCTGAATGCAAAAAGAGCTTACAGTTTAGTATTTCCATTAATTACTTTCTATGATATCTAACAGTAATATTTATATTCTAAAAAATACAACAAATATTTCCATATATATATACAATTACATCTATTAATAATTGTTAGTTTATATATATATACATATCATCGACTGATTTTTCTTAAATAAAATAGAACAGATATTTCCACGTTCTTAAAAATATTTCAGTATATATATATATATGTATGTAAATTTCATGTAGTTTGAAATGATGTATTTATTAATTACAGTCAAATCAAAAATTAACAAAGCGAATTGGCCAAATATATTCATCTTTTTATTTGGGTGTATTGCAACTACGGCTGTAATTAACGAAATATTTATTGAAAACCTGCAATGGCTGTATTGTGTGTTATATATATATATATATATTAAAACGAAGATTTTCACAGGCTATGGATATAAATAAAATTCCATTCATCCATATATAATTTATAGTAGTAAAAATACACAAATATATAAAAAATAGTTGTCTGATTTTTATTATTTCTATCGTAATGACGTTAACTGTTTAAACTTCTATACGGAATATAATAAATGTGTTAAGTGCACTTATATGCAACTATAGAGAAGCTTGTTATTTCTATAAATTAAATACGTTTCAATGCTAAGAATCTTAAGTTCTCGAAAGCGCTAAGCCGTATTTCAAGATTCTTTATAGTTGAGTATAAGCGCACTTATCACATTTATTATTTCTACTGTTTTCTATTGCACAAACATTCAATCTTATTGTACATCAATGTTTACAGCACTTCTGCAACCATTTTTATAATATTTATTATGCAGTTAATGGCCAGTGTAAATCAGTTGAAAAATGGATATATATTTTTACTACAATAATTATACATGATATATATATATTCTTACAGATAAATACTGAATTTCCATGTAGTAAAAATATAATAGCTAAACGGCTGATGTTTCAGTACAATAAAAAAAGTACTTCCCTCAGAGCTCTGTGAAAGATACTGAAATATCAGCTATATATATATATATATATATATATATATATATTGTACCCTTACTTCTTGATATATAAAATAGTTTAAAATACAACTAGCTCAGTTACATTATTATGCTTCATTAAAATTTGCATATCTATCTTTAATATACTTTTATATTATCATATCTTAATTAAATTTATTATCAATCATCAAAATCAATATAGTTCTAGATTATATTAATTAAATAATTATATATTTAAAATTATGAGACTGTGAAGTAAAGTTACAAAGTAATAAGCAGATTTACATTGAGTCAATATCTCCCAAGATACTGTCTCAATGGCATAAGAATACTACCACTACCTTATCATCTTACCACTACATCTATAGCATTCTTATGACTTTTAAATGAAATAAATTATCTTTAATAATACTAAAATAATTCCTAACTTTTAACTTAAAATATAATTAAATAATCTCAGGTTCTTCTAAGCTGTTTTAAAATAATAATAACTCATGTAAATAAGTATGATGTGGGATTTTATATCAAACTTAAATACACCTAACTTATTTAAATAATAATAATAAATAATACTAATCTTAAAGTGTAATTTAATCTCATCTATTTCTATGATATAATCAATCATTAAATGAATAAACAATCATATGTATATCTTTTATTTCATATGGTATCTTAATTTTAAAATAAATCAAAATCTTATACTTAATAATCTGTGGCAATAAACAATACTGTATTCTTATAATGTGCATTATAATCATCTTATGACCATTGTAATATTTATGTTCATGTCAATCAATTCTTATAAAATAATGTTAAGCAAATATGGTATTCAATTCTAAATAATAATAACAAATTCATTTTGTGCAAATATTATGTTTATTTCAAATCATCTGATGTCAAAATGCTGTGGTGAAAAATAATGAAACTCGACACACTTTTAAAACAAATTAACAAATTTATTTACAATAACTTCAAATAAAATTTATTTACACTATTTACAATTTAGAATTTATGACAACCAATAAAATAAAAATAAGAAATACAAATATAAGAGGCTTACACTGTTATTAACTCATGTACCTAATAAGCAATTTTACATTCCTTCAAATGCTATATTAATATTATTACAGTGTGTTTTTCTTAAAACTTAGATTTGAAAAATAAATAGTAGTAATCTTTAATTATTACAAATAATAATACATGTCAAGATTATCTATGTAGCATGTGTAAATAATGAAGCTTTACTAATTAAATAGCTACATTAATTAAGTATTACCATTTATAATATATTATCATGTATTCACTTTGTTATTAGCATTGCCTAATAGCTTTATATAAAATTAATGTGTCTTTGTAATGTAAAACAAATAATTGACTGCACTTATACTTTACTTAATGTACTTCCTGTTATACGTTTTATCAAATATGCATTACATATCTTTACTGTTCAAATATTATTATTTAAACTATTTATCAATTCTAAATTCATAAAGCATTACCTTAGATAAATTCTATGATTCTTTTCTGTGTAAAAATCATTACTTTACTTTATGTGTTATTTTAATCCTTTCTAATAAATTTCTATCTATAAAACATATTCTAAACTTTATCTAAAATTTCCGGAAAACAAACATCAACTTTAAATAAAATATTCATTATCTAAATTACCTATACTACATTGTCTATACTTAATAAACTTCAATCCAAATATAAGCTTCTACCCATAACGTAACTTAACTTATTTAATAAACAAAATATAAAAAAAAAAATATAGACTTTTAAAATCCTTTTCTAAATTGCAAAAATAAAATAATTATTAAGATAAATAATAAACATCATTTTAATACTAAGCATAAATAAAATATCAAAATTATTTACGAAAGAATCATATAATTATTTCTAAGCTTCTTACGTAATGTTGTATCATGTTTATATTATAAATTAAAATTTATGCATATTTTAATAAAGTTCGTTGCCAATATAATGTATGTGTTTTCATAAAATATCTATCCATTCATTCTACAACAACATAATATTCAGTTGATCTAAAGAAAAACATATTAAATTCATTAAAAATCATTATACAATATTTTTACCATAATAATAATAATGTCCAATCTGCTATCCAGCATTCTTCGGAATTTGCAGCTTCATAAAATAAAAAATCATTCACATTCATACTCATAAACATTCATTAGAATATTCCGTGTTATATTAATTATAAAAATAAATTTATGTAATTAATTATTATATTATTTTTAAGTTACTATTTAATAAATGTACCTAACCTACTTTTTAATAGTTTAATAATATTTTAAATTTTATGTTAAATAAATAAAATAAAAAATTATATTACATATTCCATCGACGACTTTTGTTCTACCATAAAAGTTCTAACAAATATCCTACGTATAAAGTCAATAAAACACTATTTCCTGTTCCGTTGTATCACGTGTTTCTTGAAAGTTTATAATAAAAATGATAACGTTCTTTTTTTTAAAAAAAATAAGTTCCAATAAGAAAACAAATAAAATTAAAAAAAAATAGTTTATAAGTTCTTTCTGGATCCAATTCTTCATCAATTATTATTTGAAAGTTATTATTTCAACTTAGTTTATAATTGATAAAATTGTCATTTAATTATTTTTCAATTAACTTGGTTTGGCTTGGACGTCCATGTATTATTTACGCATTTTTTCAAAACAATATATCTAGGTAAGAATCTATTTTTCCATCTATAACGGCCAGCGTTTAGATAACTTCAATAAAATAATTTTATTATATTACGATTTTTTAAAATACTTATACTTATAATATATTTGCCTTTTCAAATTATCAATATCTAGTCTTTTAAGCATAAAGACTTAACAAGGCAAGTATTTATTTAAAATTATTACTGCTTCTTATATCTTTCCTTAAGATACATATTTTACTTTTATAATTTGTCAAAATACTTTCTTTTACAGAAATATTTATATTTCTTTAAAATATCTATTAATAATAGACAATAGTAATTTAACTTTTGAAAACTATTTATAGTCCAAAATACTACTTTTCTCGATCTTATAGTTTTCTGTACTAATCCAGCGTCTGTTACTTTTCTAGCATAAAGTTTCTGATATATTTCTCCGATACGTGAGGTTTCCATGATTATTTGTACGTAAATTGAGTTTCGATATTGAGAAGACGAATAGGGAATTATTAAGTTTCTACTGCATACTTATCATTTAAAAATTATAAAATTATATACAATAACACTCTTATGATTTTACAACTGATTTTAAGAGCGTTTATAAATTTACTTGGCTATTTTCTCAATAGCACGATTACCTTAGAAATTTAATTACAGAGAGCCCCCCTCAACAATTGAATCCAGCTTATATACTGCCAGAAACTCCTTATCTGATTGGTACGTTTAAACAATCAAACTTTCTATCTTATTTACATATTTATCAACACACTATTAAAAATAAAATAATGACTTATTTAATATTTAATATTTATTACATTATTACAACAATTTTTATCGTTTATTCAAATCTATTAAATATTTTTTTAAAATATTCTTTCTCACTTGATTTAAATCTTAACTTTTATAAGATCATTTAAAATAAACTAAATCTTTTTAAATACGTTATATTTTTAAGACAATATTTTTAAAAATCAGATTTAATATTTTACATTAATATCTTTATTTTTATCTCGTGATAACTCACGTATTATTTATAAATTTTACAACATGATTTTTTAAAATAATTATGCAACTTTATTAGACAACTTCCACGCATGTGTGTATAACATCTGTTCTTTATAACACAAGAACGCTTGCTGTCGTCTAAAAATAAACTAACAATTGCATTTTTAAAATAAATATTTATTTTTAAAATAAATAAGATATTATAACAGATTTTAAAATAATTATTTGATATGATTAAAATCAAATATTAATCTCAATTTAAATACTTATAATTTAAAATATTTTTATTCACTTTTAACATATATTTTAAATTAAATAAATATCTTTGTCTAATTTTAACTTGTCTTTTAAATACTTTAGCTTTAAACATTTGTTATTAAATTTATTAATGCAGTATTACATCATAATCATCATCATTTTAAATATCTTCTCAATACCAACACAATTCACATATCAAATACTCATAGATTGCTTTAATTAAACTTATGGTAACATTACCACAAGCAAAGTCAACATCACATATTTAAAATACTTCTTAAATTTAAAATTTTCTACTAGATTAGCACAAAACTTAAATGGTGACCCATACAAAAGGGCACATATTCCCCTCCTTCGGATAAAATTTTAAATTTAACATCCATTCTTTATTATCTTCAATCCACATTTATCAATTTTATCTTTCTTATCATTTAAATATCATAACACATTACTTTATCACAAAGTTTCATAAAGCATTGAAATATCATCTTAAATTTCACTAAGAAAACACTTTTAAATAAACTACAATGACTTCTTTACTTCATAAATTAAGTTTCACTTCTCTTCCTTATCTTTTAATTAGGTTACTTTCATTTCCCTAATATTTCTACAAATATCAAGTATTTAAATTCTTTTAAATACACCTTTACATAAGCTACTAAAAATACATATTACTATAGTTAATACTATATTTTAAAATTACTCTATGTATTTTATTTATAACCTATTGCTAGTTTCATTAGCAATCTTATAGATTATCATTTAACAAATCTACATATTTCTCTTTTAAAGAGATTAACCTGATCCCTTAAGATTAATCAATTTTATGATCACTACCATATTATACATTAATCCTTCATAAGATCCACTTATAGGTACTTTAAACATATGAGTTTTATACTCTCTAACCTTATTATTTAGCTTTTTGCTTTAAAATATCTATTGTAATAGCTAATTCCACTTTTATTTAGTCATTCTGACAAAACTTATTTCTTTTTAAACTGTCATTTACATATTTTGTAAATTTCTTCAACTAAAACTTTATTCACTATGCTAATTTATTATATAATAAATTATTTCTTTATGTCAAGCATTATATTTAAACATGACATTAAAATATTTATTCATATTACTTTGAAATTATAACTCACATCTCAGATGGAAATGGAATTAGGCTCCTTGCATTATAAGTTCCCTTTTCCCCATCTGGTGTGGTTAACATAAACGCATTCTCTCCTACTTTGAAAGTTGCAAACATGGAAATATCTTATGTTTGTTTTACAAAAAAAAAAAAAAATACTAATATAATATAATGCCATAATACATTATCAAATACATATCTTCTTTAAGAATTACCTGTCTTAATTATTATATATCTTCTTCTCTAAATCTAAACTTTAATTCTCTTTCTTTTTAATTTAACTTTTACTACCAGTTTTATTAGCTGGTCTCTTCAGAATTGTGGTCACACCACTTGTAGAAGGCTGATTATGCAAATCATCACTTCTATCTCTATTTGTATTATACTGTATAGACTTTTTAAAATATGGAGACATCTTATCTTTACCTTTATAATTAAAACTTCTCTTAAAGCCTCCAGGAGATTTTACTCCAGTATTGACACTAAGACTTGCTAATGGGTAATTATTTTTATCCCTATTTACTCTAATCCCATTATCCATAGATAATTCTGATACTTCCAGAGCATCCAATATTTCGGAGACTCCCTCAATTGTTCCACAGTCAGCAACTATTAACAACTGTTCCACATGCTTTGGTAAGTTGTGCCTAACTATTCGAACAATTTGTCCCTCCGATAATGGACAAGCAGTCAAAGTCTTCAAACGAATGGCTTGACTTCTGAAAAAACTGGTGTAGCTGCCTTTGCTAACTTGGTACTTATCTTGGGTAATTTGATACCGAATGCAATCCTGTTTGTCGGAGTTCCAAAAGCTCCCGACAATAAAACATTTGAAATCACCATACGTCATGGGTTTCTCAAACAGAGATTGCCACCAATCTTTAGCTACTCCGTATAGATGATTGCTACACACGGCTACTTTCTCCTTTTCAGACAAAGAACATATCGAAAACAATTCATCCAGATTGTTTAGAAACTCCGAGGGATTCTCCATGTATTCCCCTTTAAATGGTTTAACTTTCATAAACCTTAAGGCCATAGAATTATTTGAACTACCCTCATGACTAATTACTTCTCTAGTTGGTCTATTGTCAATTTCCTTCACAAGAGTATTGTCTGACTGATTATTATTATTACTACTTGGCTTAATTAATTCTATATTATTTATTTGTGAAGAATCAACATAGTCAACATATGCTTTACTACTTATTTTTCCTGTAAACATTTCTGCCTTGGCATTACTTATACTTTTCATTTCCATTTGATCATATACTTGCTGAAATTTCCCTTCTAAGTCCATCTGTTCAAGCACTTGTTTCACATATCCTTTTTGCTCTTTTCTGAACTCATCTAGATTCTTGTCTAAAATTTCTTTATATCTGTCATTACTTTGCTCTATCATTCCTGCATGATCCTTTATATCTTTCTGAATACGTTTTATATTTTCTCCAACTTTCGATCGATATTTATTTTCATCGACCTTTTTGACATCTATACTCTTAAATTTCTCTACTAATTCCTGCTCTATTTCATTTTTTATGTCCCTTTTTGTCTGAATTATAGCACTCTTAACATCTTTGATATCTTCATTAAGATTACTAACTTGGTTCTTAACATCACCAATTTCAATATTAACTTTTAATTTATAATCCTCAATTTTTAAGGTTAAATTATTATTATTGATTTTACATTGATCAATAGATTCAGCTATTTGATCTCTTAGACCTTTGATTGTGTTTTCTGAAAACTCATGAAATTTTCTTTCTAGCCTTTCTTGATTTCTATCATCAACTTTTAGTATTTCTAATTTTAAAGACTCAATTACTTCTTCATTCTTATCAAATCTTATGTCTATACTATCCATTCTATCTTCCATTTTCTTATTCATATTTTTTATTTCATTCTTAATAGAATCATTATCTTTTTTTAAAGAATCAAATCTAATATTATTATCTTCTCTCAAAGAATCTAATCTAATATTATTATCTTCTTTCATTTCTTTCATTTCTTCTTTTAAAGACTTATTTTCCTCTTTTATTGAATTTATACTTTGAATCAATATTTCAAAATATTTCTTAAAATCAGACTTTGATAAGTTCTCTACATCTTTCTCAGTTTTCACTACTTCTTTTCCTTCAGTTTTAAAAATTATCTCTTCCTCCTCCTCTATTTCACTATCCATATTTGAAGTATTTTCTAATACTGTTTCTGAATTTGCTAATTTCTCTATTTCTTTGCTCTCCACACAACTATTATCTTCTACAACAAAATTTGACATTTCAACTTCTAAATCTTTATCCCAATTATCCATTTTTTTATACTTTTTTTAAAATTCAATTCTAATAATATGCAGTACTTATTATTTATATTTTTAGAATACAATTCCCCATCAACCTTCCCATCTCCACTCAACTCACTTTTACAACTAATCATATAATAGTATCCTCAAAAACTCTACATTACTTACTATTAAATAATTATATAAATTTCAATAACAAAATTGTGTCATATCATTTATTTTTACACCTATGACCCACAGACAATTTGCACATAATATATAATATTAAATATCCATTTAAAATATTTCAAGAATTGATATGGTCATATTATAAAATAACTATTTGCCACATTTCTATAATTTATTGTTTTATTAACTTAAAATCAACATAGTATTTAACTTCAAAGAATAATCATATTACAGATACCACATGAAAATATAATACTCTACTAATAAAATTTTTATTTTAATTTTATTTAAATTTTATAATCAACATCTAATCAATTATAAATATTATTATAAAATACTAATTATACTTATCACTTTATTCTCCTAACATATACTAATCCTAAAATTATATATCTTAATCCCTAATTAAATATTTAGCCTAAAACGTTGTGGCCAAAAACTTTCTTGACCACCTATCGGGCTGATAAAATTGTAACTTTAACATATCAAACCGATAACGTTTGAACATCTAAATCCTACTTAAACATATCATGCCAATAACGTTGAGCGCCAAAATCTTCCTACCCTTTGTACCCTTACTTCTTGATATATAAAATAGTTTAAAATACAACTAGCTCAGTTACATTATTATGCTTAATTAAAATTTGCATATCTATCTTTAATATACTTTTATATTATCATATCTTAATTAAATTTATTATCAATCATCAGAATCAATATAGTTCCAGATTATATTAATTAAATAATTATATATTTAAAATTATGAGACTGTGAAGTAAAGTTACAAAGTAATAAGCAGATTTACATTGAGTCAATATCTCCCAAGATACTGTCTCAATGGCATAAGAATACTACCACTACCTTATCATCTTACCACTACATCTATAGCATTCTTATGACTTTTAAATGAAATAAATTATCTTTAATAATACTAAAATAATTCCTAACTTTTAACTTAAAATATAATTAAATAATCTCAGGTTCTTCTAAGCTGTTTTAAAATAATAATAACTCATGTAAATAAGTATGATGTGGGATTTTATATCAAACTTAAATACACCTAACTTATTTAAATAATAATAATAAATAATACTAATCTTAAAGTGTAATTTAATCTCATCTATTTCTATGATATAATCAATCATTAAATGAATAAACAATCCTATGTATATCTTTTATTTCATATGGTATCTTCATTTTAAAATAAATCAAAATCTTATAATTAATAATATATGGCAATAAACAATACTGTATTCTTATAATGTGCATTATAATCATCTTATGACCATTGTAATATTTATGTTCATGTCAATCAATTCTTATAAAATAATGTTAAGCAAATATGGTATTCAATTCTAAATAATAATAACAAATTCATTTTGTGCAAATATTATGTTTATTTCAAATCATCTGATGTCAAAATGCTGTGGTGAAAAATAATGAAACTCGACACACTTTTAAAACAAATTAACAAATTTATTTACAATAACTTCAAATAAAATTTATTTACACTATTTACAGTTTTATAATTTAAGAAAATAAATAAAATAAAATAAGAAATACAAATATAAGAGGCTTACACTGTTATTAACTTATGTACTTAATAAGCAATTTTACATTCCTTCAAATGCTATATTAATATTATTACAGTGTGTTTTTCTTAAAACTTAGATTTGAAAAATAAATAGTAGTAATCTTTAATTATTACAAATAATAATATATGTCAAGACTATCTATGTAGCATGTGTAAACAATGTAGCTCTACTAATTAAATAGCTACATTAATTAAGTATTACCATTTATAATATATTATCATGTATTCACTTTGTTATTAGCATTGCCTAATAGCTTTATATAAAATTAATATGTCTTTGTAATGTAAAACAAATAATTGACTGTAATTATACTTTACTTAATGTAATTCCTGTTATATGTTTTATCAAATATGCATTACATATCTTTACTGTTCACATATTATTATTTAAACTATTTATCAATTCTAAATTCATAAAGCATTACCTTAGATAAATTCTATGATTCTTTTCTATGTAAAAAATCATTACTTTACTTTATGTGTTATTTTAATCCTTTCTAATAAATTCCTATCTATAAAACATATTCTAAACTTTATCTAAAATTTCCGGAAAACACAAACATCAACTTTAAATAAAATATTCATTATCTAAATTACCTATACTACATTGTCTATACTTAATAAACTTCAATCCAAATATAAGCTTCTACCCATAACGTAACTTAACTTATTTAATAAACAAAATACAAAAAAAATATAGACTTTTAAAATCCTTTTCTAAATTGCAAAAATAAAATAATTATTAAGATAAATAATAAACATCATTTTAATACTAAGCATAAATAAAATATCAAAATTATTTACGAAAGAATCATATAATTATTTCTAAGCTTCTTACGTAATGTTGTATCATGTTGATATTATAAATTAAAACTTATGCATATTTTAATAAAGTTCGTTGCCAATATAATGTATGTGTTTTCATAAAATATCTATCCATTCATTCTACAACAACATAATATTCAGTTGATCTAAAGAAAAACATATTAAATTCATTAAAAATCATTATACAATATTTTTACCATAATAATAATAATGTCCAATCTGCTATCCAGCATTCTTCGGAATTTGCAGCTTCATAAAATAAAAATCATTCACATTTTCACTCATAAACATTCATTAGAATATTCCGTGTTATATTAATTATAAAAATAAATTTATGTAATTAATTATTATATTATTTTTAAGTTACTATTTAATAAATGTACCTAACCTACTTTTTAATAGTTTAATAATATTTTAAATTTTATGTTAAATAAATAAAATAAAAAATTATATTACATATTCCAGCGATGACTTTTGTTCTACCATAAAAGTTCTAACAAATATCCTACGTATAAAGTCAATAGAACACTATTTCCTGTTCCGTTGTATCACGTGTTTCTTGAAAGTTTATAATAAAAAATGATAACGTTCTTTTTTTAAAAAAAAATAAGTTCCAATAAGAAAACAAATAAAATTAAAAAAAATAGTTTATAAGTTCTTTGGATCCAATTCTTCATCAATTATTATTTGAAAGTTATTATTTCAACTTAGTTTATAATTGATAAAATTGTCATTTAATTATTTTTCAATTAACTTGGTTTGGCTTGGACGTCCATGTATTATTTACGCATTTTTTCAAAACAATATATCTAGGTAAGAATCTATTTTTCCATCTATAACGGCCAGCGTTTAGATAACTTCAATAAAATAATTTTATTATATTACGATTTTTTAAAATACTTATACTTATAATATATTTGCCTTTTCAAATTATCAATATCTAGTCTTTTAAGCATAAAGACTTAACAAGGCAAGTATTTATTTAAAATTATTACTGCTTCTTATATCTTTCCTTAAGATACATATTTTACTTTTATAATTTGTCAAAATACTTTCTTTTACAGAAATATTTATATTTCTTTAAAATATCTATTAATAATAGACAATAGTAATTTAACTTTTGAAAACTATTTATAGTCCAAAATACTACTTTTCTCGATCTTATAGTTTTCTGTACTAATCCAGCGTCTGTTACTTTTCTAGCATAAAGTTTCTGATATATTTCTCCGATACGTGATGTTTCCATGATTATTTGTACGTAAATTGAGTTTCGATATTGAGAAGACGAATAGGGAATTATTAAGTTTCTACTGCATACTTATCATTTAAAAATTATAAAATTATATACAATAACACTCTTATGATTTTACAACTGATTTTAAGAGCGTTTATAAATTTACTTGGCTATTTTCTCAATAGCACGATTACCTTAGAAATTTAATTACAGAGAGCCCCCCTCAACAATTGAATCCAGCTTATATACTAGAAGAAACTCCTTATCTGATTGGTACGTTTAAACAATCAAACTTTCTAGCTTATTTACATATTTATCAACTCACTATTAAAAATAAAATAATGACTTATTTAATATTTAATATTTTATCACATTCTTTCAAAACAATATTTATCGTTTATTTAAATCTATTAAACATTCTTTTGAAATATTCTTTCTCACTTGATTTAAATCTTAACTTTTATAAGATCATTTAAAATAAACTAAATCTTTTTAAATACGTTATATTTTTAAGACAATATTTTTAAAAATCAGATTTAATATTTTACATTAATATCTTTATTTTTATCTCGTGATAACTCACGTATTATTTATAAATTTTACAACATGATTTTTAAAATAATTATGCAACTTTATTAGACAACTTCCACGCATGTGTGTATAACATCTGTTCTTTATAACACAAGAACGCTTGCTGTCTAAAAATAAACTAACAATTGCATTTTTTAAAATAAATATTTATTTTTAAAATAAATAAGATATTATAACAGATTTTAAAATAATTATTTGATATGATTAAAATCAAATATTAATCTCAATTTAAATACTTATAATTTAAAATATTTTTATTCACTTTTAACATATATTTTAAATTAAATAAATATCTTTGTCTAATTTTAACTTGTCTTTTAAATACTTTAGCTTTAAACATTTGTTATTAAATTTATTAATGCAGTATTACATCATAATCATCATCATTTTAAATATCTTCTCAATACCAACACAATTCACATATCAAATACTCATAGATTGCTTTAATTAAACTTATGGTAACATTACCACAAGCAAAGTCAACATCACATATTTAAAATACT
>JAQFVV010012918.1:105646-252706 GCA_028023455.1 Epiperipatus broadwayi
ATCATTTTAAATATTTTCTCAATGCCAACACAATTCACATATCAAATACTCATAGATTGCTTTAATTAAACTTATGGTAACATTACCACAAGCAAAGTCAACATCACATATTTAAAATACTTCTTAAATTTAAAATTTTCTACTAGATTAGCATAAAACTTAAATGGTGACCCATACAAAAGGGCACAATATATATATATATATATATTCTGGTAGACAACCTAGATCCAAAGCAATTAGAATTCAATACTGAAATGTCATATTATTCTTACAATAAAAAAAAAAAAAATCAGATGGGTTATTTGCTCAGAGGTTCATAAATATTTTTGAATATGGAAATGATAAAATTGGTGATACTATATGAATGTTGAGTTCCAGGGTATACCATTGCGCACCATTTCCCAAATCATGTGTGGCAACCTTACAGAAAAAGAAAATCCTTCTGATTTAGCTATTGATTAGCCTGATGAATAAATAACTATTTCCCACTGATCCTTATCACATGCAGAAAAATGTTGAAAAATTCATTGCCCAACCCTGTTGCTTCATTTTATTTATAAACACCAGACAATTTATCATAGTCTTAGAGTAGCAAATTCAGATCAAATGATTCTTGGATTGATGCTCAGTTGAATAAAAAAAATCAGTTTCATCAGTTAAATGGTATTGTTGTGCATAAGTGTCCTATGTGAGCATTCAAAGCATCAAGCATCTCTTATAGCTAATAGTACAAGTATCTTTGTCTTTGGTGGTTTAGCACAATGATAGAGTAAAAAAGTTGAGAGCTGAAGATTCTTGGATTGTAACTTAACCCGACACTTCTGTTCATTGAATAAAGATCTGTTGACTTGGCTACATCTTAAAAAAATAATTGCCCCCAAGATGCATTTCTTGCTGCACTAGCACTCAATAATGAATCCAGGTCACAATCTTTCATATATATCTTTATCATGTGTTCAGTATTTATTAATGATCAACTGTTATGTTTGATTTACAAGTGTCAAATTTACTTCACCCAAATCTTTAACAGGATCCATTTTAGATAAAGACATTAATGACTATCGCTAATCATTTATTAAACTAGAGATTATCTCTAACCTAGATATAAATTTTAAACTTCAGTTCCAAAGAGAATTATATTTGCATTTGCATTTTTTATAAAATGGCATCTTTTAATTAATATTTTAAAACCCCGATTCTTCCACAAGCAACAAAAGTATCTCAGCAAAAGGGTACTACAATATAACGATTAAAACTAGATCATCATTATCAAAGATAATTCGCTATTATTTTTCAAAAAACCATTATTATCATATATATATATGTATAACAAATGTAAACTTCTGTTGAACAAATTTTATACTTCTATTTAAAATTAAAATTCAATTCTTCATTTTAAATGATTATCTTTAAAATGTTTTAAATTGCAGGATATGTGGAGCGGCTGTATTATTTGTTTTTTCTTTTAATTTGAAAATAAAATTTATCTATAAAATGCACATATTCTATGGAATCAGAAATTTTGACAGATGTTTTTTAAAAAATAAGCCAAGGCTTTTGGAAACACCAAGCATCTAATCTCTTTACAAATTCAAAATTTTATTTTTAACTTCAAAAAGAAAAAAAAAAGAATATTGGTACATAAAAGTTAAATATAGTCTTTAAATTTGTATTTATCTTTACATTTTCATTCATTCACAAGCAGTTCTGAATTAAAAGTACATTTAAACAGAATATAAAAAGAATTCTAAAAAAATATAAGATTTTTTTTTATTGACATATATATATATAAATCAACACTGCAATGGATATGCTGTTAGTAATGTTAAAGTTTAATGAATTGTGAACGAAATTGGGAAACAACATAAAAAAGCCTCACCTAAAGAACTTTTCTTAATTCGTAAAAAAAAAAAAAGGTCAGATTGTTGCACAACTTAAAAAAGAGTGTTGCTAGAATGAAGCAAAGATGTTGTCTATATTTCAATGAGATTTCATCGATTTTTCTTAAGCTAATGTGCACATTAGAGCTCTTGAAATGAATATAATGATCCTGAGTATATAATGAGTGGGAGCTCACTGAAATATTGATTGGCCGCAATTGCAGAGAATTTTTTTACATCTAAATTAGTCTCTTTACATTTTTCATCCATATTTGCCTTGTGTAGAATAGGAGTAATTCCTGTCAGGAAAATTCACAATATTTCCAAAAGTTTGTTATATATAGGAAGATTTCAACACAGACATTCAAGCTCCATTCATCAACTACTCAATCTTATACAACACACATGTGAAACAAATATTAAACAATATATGTATTTCATGATGAACCAGTACGTATCAGTTCATCCAGATATATGTAGAAGATGATGATTTGGGAAAACTGATGAGTGTTAGTTTGGCACAAAATACCCCTATATTGGTGATCATTTATCTGTTTCATATGTGTGTGGTAATGTATAGTTAAATGAAATAGAGTAGATGAGTAAAGGAAGCTTGAAAGTCTGTGTTCAAATTTCCTATATTATAACTAGACACCAGATATGTAATATATATATATATATATATATATATATATATATATATATACTTGTGTGGTCATGTGTATCAGTTGTGTGAGATGATAAAGTGAATGGCTGAAGGAAGCTTGAAAGTATGTGTTCAAATTCCTATATCTTTTCAACCATTATAAATCCATTGCAGAATGAAGGTCTTTTCAATAAAGAAAAAATGATGTCAATATTCTGTGGAATATTTTTCTTAGGGTTTTATCCCATTAGTGCAAGACAACACAGTTCCAGTGTGTTAAATATGTAAAACTATATTAACAAAGGATAGCATGCAACCACATCAAAGACATATAAACCAAATGTTTATTGAAAAGGCAAATAAGTTTGATAAAGAGTTAGTTGTATCATACAAAATATCAAAGCTGATTGCAAAAACAGGAAAAACTCAAACAATAGGGGAAACATTAATTATTCCTGCTGTTTTGGTTGTACTTTCCACTGTTATGGGCCAAAGTGCACATGAAATTATTCAAAACATGCCCTTAAGTAATTCATCTATATCAAGATGTATTGACAAAATGGCAATTAACATGGAGAAACAATTAATTGCTGAATTAAAAGTTAAGAAGTTTACTCTTTAAATAGATGAATCAACTTTAAAGGGCAATAAAGCACTTTTGTTGGTTTATGTCAGATTTATGAGCAATAATTCCCTCATCAAAGAAGTTCTTTTTGCTCATTTGTTGAAAACAAATATTAAAAATGAATCATTTTTCACTGTAGTAAGTAGTTACTTTATGGAAAAAAATATTCCATTAGGAAATTTAGATGGTGCAGCTGCCATGACAGAAAAATACAAAGGATTTGCTGCTCTTCTGAAAAAAGCTTTGCCTACTATTTTCTGTATACACTGTGTAATTCACCAAGAACCTTTGTTTGCTGAAAAGTTAGGAGATAGATTGCATGAAGTGCAGTGCATTGTGATAAAAAACTGTTAATCACATTAAATCAAATTCTCTTCAAGATCATATATTCAAATAGTTTTGTTAAGACAATAATGAAGATTTCAAACTTCTATTTCTGCACATAGAAGTCAGATAACTATTGAAAAGTGACATTTTGTAATTCTTTGGGACAGTATAATTTCTTTCATTGAGGACAAACAATTTTGAGAGCAAATTATAGTTTTAAAAAATAATATATTTTACCTATAAAATATTTTTGAAAAAGTGAATATTCTTAACAAACAACTACAAGAAAAACAGTAACCTTAAATAGCAAAAATAATTATTCAATCATTTATGAGTGAACTAAAAGTGTTTTGGATGAATATTGAACATCGCAAATTTTCTCTATTTCTATCATTCGAATTATAAAAGCAGAAATAAAAGATGATGACATTATTATATATGTGAATCACTTTAAGAATTTAGGGAATATGGGATTTCAATTTTGTGACATTTTGAAAATGAAAGTTCCATAATGTGTAATAGATCTACTTGGAGTAGACACGATTGAGGTGGAGATCATGCTCCAAAGAAAATATTGTTGAGTTACAAAATTATAGCACAACTCAGGTTAGACTTAAAAATAACCAGTATGGCTTTTGGATAAATTGTGAAATTGTAAACAGGTATCTTCAAGATTAGAGAGGTGTTTCACATAGCTAGCGATTCCATATCCATCAATAGAAGAGAAGCATGCTTTGCTCTATCTCAGAAATGGCCAT
This sequence comes from Epiperipatus broadwayi, assembly GCA_028023455.1. NCBI lineage: Eukaryota > Metazoa > Onychophora > Udeonychophora > Euonychophora > Peripatidae > Epiperipatus > Epiperipatus broadwayi. The sequence goes on from JAQFVV010012918.1 coordinate 109,883, forward strand.
TATAACTCATTTGCATCAATCTGCATAAATTCCATTTCCATTTCTACAACACAGTTATAACAACAACAGCTATGAGTATCAGAGCAAGTAATCTCTTGAAAGCACTAAACTCTTTAATTTGATAGTTTTATATTCTAGTAAATTTAAAATTCCACTTTTAAATATATATGTTTTTTCTAGATTCACTATCTGTGAATACAGCACATATATATATTAATTTATTTATTGTAGCATTTCCTACATCCTATTTAGTTGAATGTGGATTCAGTTGAGTCTTCCTTCTTTTAATCTAACAATGTAATCATCTGGATATTGTGAAGAGAGGTGATCTCAGATTATCAGTGACATCATTTGAACCTAAGATTAAAGATCTTGCTAAATCTCACCAGGCACAAGAATCCCATTAGTAAAACATGTTTTTTTAATATTATTATTTATTTATTTTTATTTTGTTAAACTTTGTTATTTTGTTGGAGTCATTGAATAAAATGTTAATTTATAAAAGATTTTTAAAATAAGATATTATCAGTTTCAATTATAAGATTCAACTAAGAATGACTAAACATAAGAAAATTTTACCTGAATTATTGTTTACCTGCACTATTTCAGTTGAAATATATGTTTAACTGGGAAGAGCCAAGCAACATAGTTCCATTGTTTGGGCTTACAGAAGATTGCTCTAGATTAGGATAAACATATTGGTGCTTAAATAAAATTTACATTCATTTGATTTAGATAGAAGTATGCTTGGTTTTCTATAAATATATGTCTTTAATAAAAATGTGCATATATATGTATTTTATAAGAGTTATATTTCTTCAAGAGAAAACTCTATTTTATTTTATGTATTATCAAAAATTCAAATTAGAGATTCTTGACTAATTGTAAGTGCTGTTGCTACCAACTCCAATGTTTCCTCATTCTCTAATCTAATATTTGTATCCATATGTAACACACATGACATTATATATTAATGTTATAAATTATTTTATTGAATTGGTGAAAGATATTAAGTTAATTAAAAATCATATTTTGAAAAACTTATATATTACTCTCTTTTTACCAGTATGCCTATGAATAAAGCCAGTAAAAGTTCTGAAAAATAGGTTATTTGCCTTCATTGTAAGTTTAAATATATATATTTTATTCTGAGAAATCAGATATTCAAATAAATATCAGGATCAGTTATGATTTCAACTATTTTTACAGCATATGAGAAGGCATAAAATTACCTCCCTGTTATGTGGCCTCATAGAAAACCTAACCTTGATGATTTTTCTTAATTCCATAAAAATATTTTATTAATACATTGAGTTTTATGATAAAAATTAAAAAAACAATACCTAACTTGATGTTGTAAATAAAAAAAGATTCTTTGTCTCACACTTTACAGAAAAAAATGAAAGAATGTACACAAAAAAGTATTTACAATACTTATTTTAAAATTATTTTTCAATTCAATTATTTCTGTGGCTAAAATACAGATAGATAGAACAAAAATTGTTTCAGATAACAGACATATTGAACAACAAATTTTTACTATTTCAAAGATCCTATTTAGGAAATTTTAACTCCAACATTATTAATAAAGCCTTTTACCTAATAAGAAAAAAGACTTCAATAATTCGAAATTAAGACAATTTATCCTTATATAATGTTTTAATAAACATAATATCTACACTGATTTAAATACTTTTATAAAATTTAATAAAATATTTCCATGTGTGAAAAATAATTTTTTTTTAGGTATGGCATTTATAAAATTTTATTTCAGATCTCTTCCAAAAATTGATTATATGACCAGAGATTATTAACAGATACCATAAAAATCAAGATTTTTATTATTTTCCTGAAAGTTTGTGATGATGGTATATTAGATGTGATAATATGTTGAACTATTTTCATCATCTTTCATTAAATGTTGAATGTTAAAAAAAATTTAAACTTTATTTGAACTTTTCAAATACAAACAACTTGTTAGTAAACATACACAAATAGACAACACAGGTTAGGAATTACACAATGCTTTGAGTAGTATTATTCTCCACTCTTCTTCAGGTGTTGCTGGATTGACCAGTGATAATAGTAGCATAGGGACTCGAACGCCTGAAAAAGAATAGAGAATACTCCACAAAAAGTTGTGTAATTACTAGCCTGGGTTATATATTTCTGTATTATTATTAACAAGTTCTCTGTATTTGAATAGTTTAATTAAAGTTTAAAATTTTCTAGATATTCTGCATTTAATGAATGATAATGGTAATAATCCAACATATTATCACATCCACGTTTTTATAATTTAAGAGAGTAAAAGCTTTGAAAAAAGATATGTTGTGAGCAATTGAAATATTAGCTATATTTTAATTATTTTTTTCACTACAACTATTTTATTTGATTAAAATTATATATTTGGTAAAAAAAAATGGGTAAATTCAAACAGATTAGAGTAATGTTTTTTTTTCAATGATCTGATTAATTTATCACTTGTAAACAATTATTTTTTTTATTCCTGAACACACTTTAATTAAACACATGCATATATTATAATTAGTGGTGTGAATGCATCCTAAGTCACCTAAGCTTACCCTAAAATAATAATAATGTCCTCATTATGATATTATCAAGATCAGATTCAACTTACAATAAAGTTCACTAATGAAATAATGTTAAAAGAAAATAAATAATCAATGGCATAAACATGCCAATTGGAAAGCCAAGTCAGTGAATCCAATTGTTTCCAGTAAAGAGGATCTTTTTATATTTTGAAATCCATTAAAGATGAAAATCAAGCAACAGCAGACAGTTATCACAATTTGAATGACAGTATGTATGTTATCCACATTACTGTAGAATGGAGTGAGACATGCTCAAGTCTAGAGCAGAAAGCTTATAGCTAAGATCATTACCATAACTGCACGTGATGCAAGCTATTTGTAGGTTTGAGCTGTCAGGGTTCAACGGGAACGTTACAGCTTTCCTTCCCAAACATTAGCTGCAAGGAATTATTGTATCTAAACATTTGCATGTATTTTGTATTATATACATATATATGCAAAATAAATGTTATTAATTACAGAGTTACGTATCATTTATAAATGACTTTGGAATATTATTCCAATCATACTTCAGTATAAACCGAACAATTAGTTTATAAAAAAAAAAAAAAAATCATGTGACAATTGGATATCTATATGGCAGATTAAATGTTAATCATTCTATACTAGCTTTGCTTAACTGAACATTAATCCAGAAACTTTTAATTTTTAAATATATCATTGCCATAAACCGCACATCCACACACACACACACATAGAAATATATACTCTTTATTTTATTATATATTAATAAAACACTATCTAAACAGAATTTTAGACAATAAACTAAAATAACTATCTATTGGTTTAAAAAAAATTAACAAAATAATACGCGATACAAAACAGTGATCATAATAAAAATGTAATTTATTAATCATTACCCAATTACATTTATATGCACTATTAATTATGATATAATATTTAAATACATGTATATTATCTATTCTAAACTTCACCTGCCAATCCTTCAGCCATCCATATCACCGAAAACCTGAGGATGGAACACTCAAAGTCCTTAATGATGCCATTCTAAGATTTTATGTGATATGGATGTCTGAAAAGTTGGAGAGTGGAAAAGATTTAAGCGTGTCCATTAAAGTTTGAAGATTTGCTATCTTAATATAAAGTGAGCACTGATTGTAAATATGTGTGGAAGATAGTGATCTGGACCAACTGATGAGTGCTTCAGCATAAAATACGAATATTGAAGATCATTTACTTTTTTCCTTGTATGTGGTTATGTGTATCAGCTGTATAAGATAGAGTGGATAGTTGTAAACGGGAGCTTGGAATTCGGCGTTCATGTCTCTTCTAATTATATTACAGTAGGAGTTTTTTTTCATATGTCATAGCATCGTTCGGACGGCGAACCCACAACCGTCTGCAACCAACTACTTGCTTGCAAGGCGGCTGCGATGACCTCTCGGCTAACAACGCTTGACTAGGTGTTTTTTATTTGTAATTGTTTAGATATTTTTAATAGTAAATACCGGTATCGTGTCTGTAAACTATTACACTACTTGCTAACGCTGAACAAGATAATGTAAAGCACATTCAACTGAATATATCAATTTACATCGATTTTTTAAAAAAAAAAATGTAGGTGTGTGACTAATCAACGAGTCAATATATCTTATTTCATAATCTGGAGCCAAAGGAGGCACATTTCTGTACGTGTTTTCCGTTCTAAAAAAATCAGTGGTATTAATTATTATCCCCCAGTTAATTTAATACTCATTATTATAAAATATTACTGAGTGGCGGAAAAATAATACTAACAATAACAATGATTTATTTTAAAGAGAAGAAAATCTTAAAAATTTATAAATGTTTTCTTTGACCCCCAGTTTTAAGAAATAAGATATATTTGCTTTTTTCATTTCCTTCTCTCTAACGTAATCCATTATTTATTTTAAGCCCATAGCAAAATGAATAAATCAATACAAAGTACTCTGTGGCTTAATAATTAAAACGATTTTTTTTTCTTTCTTTTTACATGACCATCGAACACAAATCATGATAAAAAAGCTAGCATCGAAAATGAGTTTTAAAAGAGTTAATATTAGATACGTTGAATTAACTAATTTTTAATTTTTTTTTATATTATCATCATCAGATTTTCAATTGGATGGACGGTTGAAAAGTTGGAGAGTGAAGTGGATTAAAACCTGTCCATTAAAGTATGAAGATTGTCTATCTTAATATATATATATCTTAGCATTTATTGCATATATGTGTAGAGATGATAATCTGGACCAACTGATGGTTGCTGGTTTATCTTTTCGACATATATGTGTTATGTAACAATGTTATGAGATAGAGTGAAGAATGGCGGGTCGTGTGAAAGCCTGTGCTCATATACCCTACATATTACCATTACCATTTTTTTTTTTTTTGAGAAAACGACTACTAAATTTAACAAAAACGAAATATTAGACGTCAAATAATATAGTGCATATTTTTAAAAAGATTGTCTGTATATCTATGATCATTAGTTATTATTTCAAAAACTTCATACCACTGCTTTCACACTTCTGTACACTACTCTTTACATAGTCGTAACTAATTAACCCTTAAGATTAATTCTCAATTTATTCCTTCTATGAAATCTTATCACTCTCTAAAATGTTAGACTTTCTACATATCCTTAAAGTTCATCTCAATTATTGTTTACTATCTTAATTTCCTCCATAAATATCTCAACATTTAAACAAATATTTCTACAAGTATAACATTATGCCCTCAGCTTATCTTTATCATTATCCTGCGAAACCATCATCATTAAAATTCTGTCATAATTGTCAAGATTGTTGATCATGTGCAAAGGTTTTTTTTTCCATATACTTTTTTTAATAAGAATACATATTAACACCACCCTATATCTCTTACATTTTAGTACTTCAATCTTTCAGTATACTTAATTAGCAATTGTTAAACATTTTCCTTTTTTTTAATGAGAATATATATTTACATCATATTACATTCCTCACTTTTTTTTTACCTTTCAAAATAATCTAATTAGCAATTATTCAAAATTTTCCTTTTTTCTACTAGTATTTCCAACAAATATATATAAAGAAGAAGAAAAATGGGATTCTATCCAGAGATAACTTTTAGCTTTTGATGTCGCTAAGAAACTATCAATTACTATTAGGTGACAATCCAGTTTTGTCATTAAGTTATAGCAGCTCTTTTGTTAAAGTTTTTTGGTTGAAGTATTTAATTATATATATATATAGTTATGTCATTTTCGAATCAAATAATTATGACATAAAAAGTGGATTTCTTATGAGGTTCTAAACAAATTTCTTTTTTTTTCCAAATACAACAATAAAGCCAGTTGGATTAGATCTTTTAAATGCAACTAATCTCTCATCAAATCATTGAGCCCAAGCCATGGTTATTACACTTACCTTCTTCATAAATGAAATTTACTAACAACTGAACTATGTATATATGGACAAAAACAAAACGAAAACCACACAATTAATAATTGTCAATTCTATAAGTACAGTGGGCAAATTGCAGATTTTAATGAAACTATTTTTTTTAAAAAAAAAATTCACATGCTGAATACATAACACATACCTAACTTTTGAATTTTGCCATTTCATTGGTGGTCGAGAGGTCAGCGTGACTGCCTTGCACTTGCAGGCAGTTGCCCGGGTTGCGGGTTCGCGTCCCGGCCGATGCTATGACACTTAAAAAAAAAAAAATCATCATTAACATCATCATTTAAAAATCAAAGATAAAAATTTGCATAATATAACATCTATTGAAATAACATTCTTTCTGAATACCATCATCTTATCATTTAAACAACTTTACCTCAAATAGCTTTTTTTTTATTTCCAATTCTTTTAGTCTGTTCACTCATATGGATAATCTCAAAATTAAAAAAAAAGTACGTTTATTACCTCACATCTAAACCATATGGTTTTACAAAAATCGTTTTTCATTTTTAATATTAAATAATTCATCATAATTTATTCAATAGTCTAATAATTAATTTTAAAGAATTATTATTGTGTTTCCCAAATATAATAAAATGTATAACATATAATGGATTCTAAATTGGTGTCTTTATTCTGATATTTAAATTAGCTGGAGTAAAATGGGCGTTTTCGTCGATATTTTCATACTCTATTATATAACTTAATAAATATTTTCTTTTAAATTAAAAAAAAACCAAACAATTAGTTCATTCATTTATCAAGATAATTTCTACTTGACTACACACACACGCACACTTACATATACATAACCATGCAACCCAAAATGCTAAAAGCTAAATGTTCACTATATGTAAATTACGTATCATATTCCTCATGTTTACATTTAAACCAATAACTACTTCAGAACCTGTTATCAATACAATGCTGTGAATAGAACAGGGGAAACTAATTCCTAGCTTGCTTAATTAAGTTTTTAATCAGATTGTAAGTGCAAGATTTATGCTTTTACTCTGTTATCTGTCATTGAAACAGGCAAAACTTTCCATACAGTGATGCCACCCATTGCAAGCCAGAGTAATCAATGGATACCAGAAGGCTTGTGCATAAAATCCCCATCTAATGCCTACTTGTCCAATATCCCCAGACTAGTTTGTCTTGTGACCTTCATCTAGTTGCAGTGCTCTCAGATCCAAGGCTCCTCACTGATGAAAACCACAAGCGAGAAACTAGTCTGGGGATATTGGATGAGTAAGCACTAGATAGGGATTTTATGCACAAGCCTTCTGGCATCCATTGATTAATCTAGCTTGCACTGAGTGGCACTAAAGTATGGAGAGTTTTGCCTGTTTTAATAACAGTTATGAGCAAGCATGAGAAATGGTGATTATGTGATGTTTAATGGTTTATCTGTCATTGTTTCTACTTAACATTTATTTCAAACTTAGGCAGAAGTAGGAATAAGTTTCTATTTTGTATTTCTTTGCAATATTGCCTTGACAATGACTTGTCAAAATGTTTATAAGTTTAACCAGAAACATGAGAATTGTGATGATAAAATTTATACAAAGATGAAACGGATCTCATGACTTTTCCTCACATAGATAATAATGTACATATAGTGGATAATTAGCAAGATTCAAAGCTTTATTAGCTATTAAATGAATGATTAATATTGTAATAACCACATATAATTTAATAAATTTATTAAGCTTGACGATTTATATAGACACTACTGTCTATAAAGAGTTTTTTTTTTAAAAAAAAAAAATGTCAAGTAAAAAAAAAAAACATTTTACTACTGGTCAACGATTTCTCTTCTTCCAAAATTTGAATTTGTTCAATATTTAAATAATTTAACTTCAAATTTGTAAAAAAATAAATTTTTCATCCAGCTAGTAAATAAGAAGACTTTTCCAGTAAAGAATTTTTTTTTTACTTATTCCACAATAATTAAATGAAAAGTAACAGTTACTATCTCTTTTGTATAGTAGAAAGAGGGGAAAAAGTGCGACAGATAAAACGGTTTATAATGACAAGCCATCTGTGGTGATTTAGCAGGAATAAATAAACGACTTTGTAAATAAAAGTGAGGATAGAAAAATAAAGTCTTGTTGCTACAGTGCCATTGAGGAATGTTGAACTGATACCTTTTGTTTTAATATTGCTGCAAAACTCCGAATTTCAAAAAGAATGCAAAAGTAAAAAAAAAAAAGGTTAAATAACAGCGAGAATGAAGAGAAAGCTATATTACTTCTATATTCTATCTCTATAATAAGTGAAGTGAAATTGCTAAGTCTTGCAAAAACAAACACTGTGAACCGCTAGCCATACTATCTGATCAGTAAATATAGATGTGACTGAGGGGAAGAAATGGATCTTCTTACGGTGGCAAAAAAAAGTGAATTGCATATCAAAGAGATTGAAGAAATCTATTGAGGATCTGCCATAATGCAAACAATTATTCCTAAAAAGAAAATTATTCAAGACATAACATGGACTATATCTAACAAATATATATATATATGTGTGTGTGTGCACCCATAAAGAAAGACAGCTTTCTAATGCATTAATCAAAAAAGACTTAGCTATATACTATTTCCAAGTATTTTTATTATTATATTTTCTGCAAATATTGTTGTGTTCCTTAAAAAATAAATTAAAAACATAATTTTTAATTTTTGATAGTATTTTGTTTGCTTAGTATATATGTTTTAATTGCATGTTGACGAATCAAAGAGTAATGCTTTCATTATTTTTATTCAATATACAAGCAGATCATACCATTTCCAAACTTCTTATACACTTAACAATACTAATTTTTTACACCAAAACTTTTACTCTTATAGTTTCGACTGTCCTGCAGTCATTATACATTTGGATATTGTAGCTCTGATGATGTCTGCAGGACAGTTGAAACTGTAAGAGTAAAGTTTTGGTGGTAAAAAATTAATACTGTTAAGTGTATAAAAAGCTTGGAAATGGTATGATATGTAAATATAAAAATCAATATATAAGGAAAGGAGGAAGAAGGAAATTGTATTATTTCCATATACAAGCATACTCGTTGGCTGTTTGATGTTCAGACTACATTTATTCACAGAGGGCATTGTTGAAATATCATAATGTTTGGTAGGGTGATTTAAATATTTTCTATTTAATTTTCAGTTACCAAAATACATAGGATTATTTTCTTATATAATAATATACACTTACACATGAATTTAAACACTCATCTTTTGTAAATTAAATAAATAACTCATCTTTAATGAAACAAAGATAATAATCAACATGTATATAGTTGACAGAACATTTGCAAAACATCAGTTATTAGTTTTATTATTTCATTTACCTAAAAACTATCCATGACATTTCAATTTAAACACTCCAACTCTTACAGGAATAAATATATGTTATACAAAAAAGTTGATTGTTAAAAGACCAGGTGATACTGATAGCCAATGGATTTGAAGTAAACTAGCAATTTAAAAAAATAAAATTATAAATATGTATTACAATTACATTAGAGATTCATATATACATTACATTTACATATATTTATTATTAGAATTACACATTGCTGATTAATATGCAATATTTTGGAGCAATAAACTCCGAAAGTGCCATCTATATTAATTTAATTTAACATCATAGAATATCACAGTCTAAGTGCAAAACAGAAAAAATAAATTCCTTTTTAATTATACTCTGAGATATAGGTGTAATGGATTTAAATAATGACAATAATGAAATTCTTTATCAAATTTATAAATATTCATTTTAATAATTTTATAGATATAATAAACACTTCCATACTTTCCCATTCTTTTTAAATTCATATAAATAAAGACATAATAAAAGACAAATGACCCTCAAGATGCAAATCGTGCTGAACCAGCACTCATCAGGGTCCAGGTCACTATCTCTCATATACATCTTTATTATATGCAAAGTATTTATCTAGAGTAAATTGTTACATTTTCATTTACCATTGTCAAACTTTCTCCACTCACAACTTTGACGCCATCCGTTTCAAAAAATGATTAGTAATAATCATTAGTGTATTTATCTGAAACGGATGGCGTCAAAGTTGTGAGTGGAGAAAGTTTGACAATGGTAAATGAAAATGTAACAATTTACTCTATATAAATACTTTGCATATAATAAAAATGAATATGAGAGATAGTGACCTCGGCCAACTGATGAGTGCTGGTTCAGCACGAAATGCATCTTGGGGGGGTCGTGTCTTTTATTATATCTTTATTTATATGAATTTAAAAAGAATGGGGAAGTATGGATGTGTTTATTATATCTATAAAGATATTACATACGGGACAGAGAAAGGTGAATAACTGCGTGTGTGTAAATTTAAAAAATCAGATATATTAATCTTTAACTGAGGTTTAAAGTTTATATCTGTGTTAGAGATAATCTCTAGTTTCGAAAATGATTAGTAATAATAATCATTAGTGTATTTATCTGAAATGGGTGGCGTCAAAGTTGTGAGTGGAGGAAGTTTGACAATGATAAATGAAAATATAACAATTTAATAATTTTCCAGACTGAATTCATTATAAATATGCCATATTAAAATTCAATATCATTTATGGTAAGTTCCGTTGTTTTTAAGATTATTAAAACAGATATTTAGAAGATTCTGTTTAAATTTCTCCTTAGACGGGATAATGGATCTCATAATTGTCAGAATATAAACCTACTCTCATTATTAATATCTTATTTCGTGGTTGAATTTGGATATACTTTTTTGTTACATTTTCATTTACCATTGTCAAACTTCCTCCACTCACAACTTTGACGCGATCCATTTCAAATAAGTACAATAATGATTATTAGTAATCATTTTCGAAACTAGAGATTATCTCTAGCACAGATATAAACTTTAAACCTCAGTTAAATATTAATATATCTGGTTTTAAATTTTATTTTTACAATTAAATAATCATAAGATGTTCAATTAAATTTAGCATAGATGGCGCTTGGAAAGTTCGTTGCTTCAAAATTTCACGAACACACACATATGTTTATATATAAAGATAACACACAAAAATAATGACTGATCGCAGTTATCTTGCATTTTAAAAATTATTTGAATTTAAAATTATTATTATACAAATTGTCATCATTTTATGTTGTTATTTACAAAATAAAATATAAAAATAATTTAAAATTAACTTTAAAATTGCTTTAAATTTACTATACAAAAAACTTAATTTAATTACTGTAATTGATTTCAGCAACCCTCACTTCAAAAATAAATATATAAAAAACAATAACTTGTTTATGATAAATAAATATTTAATTAATAATATGAAAATGCATATATAAATAACAAAAACATTTAAAAAGAAGAGTTGCACAAATAATAACAATAATAGTTTTAACTCTTAATTTGTATATACATAGAAAGTAAATTACCCTCATTCATACTACTCAAAAAATCTTTATCTAAATGAGAATTTGAACATATGATACAAACATATTTATAAATATATAAATTTTAACTTGTCTATTTGTAAAAATACATTCATTATATGTAATGAGAATATCAATAACATTAAAAAATGTGTTCAACCAATTACATTAAAATATTGTGTGGTTTTCTAGAAGTTTGTCTATATATCAACTAATAAAAAGGATTTTAAAGGATCTCTTTCAATTATTACTTTCATAATCAAAGTTGTCATGGATACTATTCATAATGAACACTCACAAGAAGAAGAAAAAGAAATCAAATATTAAAATCTTATTATTTCTGTAATGCAATATTAAATATACCATTCTCACACAAGTAAGAGAATGGTTTCTATTAACTTTTAACACTTGGTGGAGGGATGCAATTATAAACATATGAACAATACAAGGTATGGACTGGTATCTATCTTCTTGAACATCTTGTGGTTGAATGCAATTATAAACATATGACTAATAATCTCCGACAAGATGTTAAAAGTAGACAGAAACCATTCCCTACCTTGTGTGAGAAAGACATAGTGAATGTTACATTACAGAAATAACTTTATATTATTAAAACTTTATGTATTTTGAATTTGTCTAAACAAACATTTATATATTCCTCCAAAACAATAACAAAACATTAGAATATATAATTACATTCATATCGGCCTTTCAAGCCAATTGTGCAAACGCTTTGCGAGTGTTAAATAATAAATGAATACCCTCTGACCAATACAAGATATAGAATCTATGCAGGAATAAAAAGAATCACTCTTATTCCTACGACTCAAATATTTATAGATTTGCTATAAATATTTGAGTCGTAGGAATAAGAGGGATTCTTTTTATTCCTGCATAAATTCTATATCTTGTATTGGTCAGAGGGTATTCATTTATTATTTAACACTCGCAAAGCGTTTGCACAATTGGCTTGAAAGGCCGATATGAATGTAATTACAAATTGTATACAGACGCTATAAAAATAAATACTTATTTATTAGAATATATAGTTTTCCAATTTTTCTCTATTAGTAGGATTTTTTTCTACAGTACAGGTTTTTTCATACCTGCACTCTGATATGTAATATATAGAGGGGGTTGAACTCAGACTTTCACATGACCCTCAACTATCCACCCTATCTCATACTGCTGACACCCTTGATCACACACACGTTGAAAAGATAAATAATCACCAATATAAGTATTTTATGATAAACCAGCACTCATCAGTTGCTCCAGATTATCATCTCCACACATATATACAATCAATGCTCAGCTTATATTAAGATAGCCAATCTTCATACTTTAATGGACAGGCTTCAATCCGCTCCACCCCACAACTCTTCAGCCATCCATTTCATTGAAAATATGATGATGGAATGTTCAAAGCCGACATTGGTTCCAACATTCTCATTCTACCCATGTTGACCATAAGTCACACTGACCCCTCATGTACAGAAAATATTTTTTTACATACATATACGAGGGATATAGTGCTGTAAGGTCTGCCTATCCCTCATATATGAATGTAAATGGATTACAACCTGTACATAAGGGGTCAGAGTGACTTATAGTTATGGTCAACATGGGTAGGATGAGAATGTTAGCACCAATGTAAACTTTGAGCGTTCCATCATCAGATTTTCAATGAAATAGACAGCTGAAGAGTTGTGGGGTGGAGTAGTTTAAAGCCTGTCCATTAAAGTATGAAGATTGGCTATCTTAATATAAGCTGAGCATTGATTGTATATATGTGTGGAGATGATAATCTGGAGCAACTGATGAATGCTGGCTTAGCACAAAATATGCACATTGGTGATTATTTATCTTTTCAACATGTGTGTGATCAAGTCTGTCAGCAGTGTGGATAGTTGAGAGTCATGTGAAAGTCTGAGTTGAACCTCTCTATTAATAGGGTAATTATTATTATATCATCAATCTCATGTAAAAAGACATTTTATATAAATCTTTTTTATGGGGAAATATGTTGTATTTGTATAAGAAAAAATGTGTAATCATATATCACACTAAATGCTTAGGATCGAAAAAGAAAATAATAAATATTTTATCAATAAAGAAAATATATCTGTTAAATATAAAATCTTATTCATCAATATAATTGTAAGTGATAATAAAAGCCATCTTAAAAATATGAGCAGATTAACCATACAAGATAAGTTGAAAAAGAACACCACTCTTGTAGTTAAGTTATTGCAAGAAAAAAATAAAACAAAACATTTATTGGTTTTTATAAGCATATATATATATATATATATTAATAATTCAAACAAATATATTTAACAAGTATTCAAAATTAAATAATATATTCTTTACCAGAAGTACTTTCAATTGTTTCACTGACAATCTTCATCAACTGTTAATACAAATGTACAAAAAATAAAAACTTGCATTACCCATCATTCAATCCATTCAAATTTCCCACAATTCTGTTGTCTTTATATTAGCTGACTGTCTATTCATTAAACCACCTCTATTCCTATATATCATCATTGCCTGTTTAATTTTACGTTTTTTACTACACCTTTCAATTTGAATAAGTTTTATATCTCTATTATTAAATTTAAAACCATAATTACATGTTTTATTATGATCAAATATAATTTATGGAGTATTCATATTTACCGAAGATATATTTTCTTTCTGTACACATTTATATAATGTCTTATGATCATTATATCATTTTTGTAATGTACATTTGGATTCCCCTATATATTTTATTCCACAACCACATTCCAACATATATATAACAGAACTTAATTCAAACTTAGAAATCTTGGCTTTGGAGTTATTTATCATACCATTTATATTATTTGAAGAAAAAAAAGAAATTCTGCACAAACCACTATAAAGTTTATTAATTAATTTAGCTTGTTGATTAGATATAAAAGGAATAGCAATTCATTTATCAGTTTTTAATTTATTTAATATTTTCTTATTATTACTTTTATTTTGATTATATTTTGTGATTGTATTATAAATAATATTCCTTCCATAACCAACATTCAACATATCAGTAATATATACATTAATATTTTCAATTTTCAGTTGATAAAGATTGTCAGTGAAACAATTGAAAGTACTTCTGGTAAAGAATATATTATTTAATTTTGAATACTGTGTTAAATATATTTGTTTGAATTATTATTATATGATTTAAAAATACCTGTGTCTAAATATGTAATATATTGGGTATATGAGCAAAGACTTTCACATGACCAACCACTCTCCACATTATCTCATAACACTGGTACACTTGAACACATATATGTCGAAAAGATAAATAATCACCAATATATGTATTTCATCTTAAACCAGCAATCATCAGTTGGTCCAGATTACCATCTCCACAAATATATGATATAAGTGCTCAGATATATATTAAGATAGCCAAACCTCATATTTTAATGCACAGGCTTCAATCTACTCCACACCCCAACTCTTCAATCAGCTCCACACATAAATACTATAAGTGCTAAGATATATATTAAGATAGCCAAACCTACTTTAATGGACAGGCTTCAATCTACTCCACACTCCAACTCTTCAACCATCCAATTGTATGGATGGTTGAAGAGTTGGAGTGTGGAGTAGATTGAAGCCTGTCCATTAAAGTATGAGGTTTGGCTATCTTAATATATATCTGAGCACTTATAGCATATATGTGTGGAGATGATAATCTGGACCAACTGATGATTGCTGCTTTAGCATGAAATATGTATATTGGTGATTATTTATCTTTTCGACATATATGTGTTCAAGTGAATCAGTGTTATGAGATAGTGTGGAGAGTGGTTGGTCATGTGAAAGTCTTTGCTCATATACCCTATATATAATTTCTTAAATTAATGCAGAAAAAAAGTAAAGTAGCAAATTCTTTATATTATAAACAAGTGGATATTTCTTTACAAAATAAATCTGCAATAAATGATTATAGTGAAATACATATTTTTGTTTAGTATTTATGCTATGAAGAAAACATAGTTTAAGTTTCATTAAAAAATCATTATAGGGATGAAATTATTAAAGACGTGGCTTCCGTATCTTTTAAGTATATATCACTAATAATAAGTTGTGTGTAATGAAATTGCAAAATGATTAGAACAGAGAATATCAATCAGATAGTTAGTTTGAAATTAATAAAGATCAAACCGGAGACTAAATAGTTTATAAAAAATCAAGATTCTGAAAATTTTGAAAATAAAATACAAATAACACATTTATTTTTTTAAAAAAAATGAGAAAATATAATTGTCTGCAACTGATGATTATAAATTGGATAAGACATGATTATAGTAATTAAATGCACAAATGTATATATAATATAAATAAAATGTTTTTCAGGCCAGTCAGGCATTGGTAGCTGAGAGGTCAGCACAGCTGCCTTGCAAGTAAGCAGTTGCTTGCAGACAGTTGTCGCAGGTTCGCTTCCCGCTGATGCTTTGACATATGGCAAAATATGTCCTTTAATTAAAACAAAATTGTAATTATAATAAAAATAATAAATTTAATGGTAATAAACTATTAAAAACAGTCTTTAAATCTGCAGAAGTACTTTTGGTTAATTTCTTAAACCTGCCTCAACTGCCATTAAATTAAAAAACAAAAAAAAAAGCAGAAGCAAACGTCAATTCAAATCCCATGAATCCTGTATATTAATGTTAGCAACTTGTCTATTTATTAAATGCATTTTATTCCTATTTATAAAAATTGCCTCTTTAATTTTTCTTTTATTATGGTTTCTCTCTTCATGAAGAATTTTCACACTTTCAAAATCAAATTTAAATTTATATTTACATGTTTTTTGATGATCAAAGAAAACTGAAGCAGTCACTAAATTACCATTATTCTTACTTTTTACAGCTTATATAACAATTCATGCTCCTTTAATCTCTTTTCATAGGTAAATCAAGGTGTAGTATTAAGAAGAGATTAAAGAAGCATGAATTGTTATATAAGCCAGTAAAAAGTAAGAATAATGGTGATTTAATGATTGCTTCAGTTTTCTTTGATCATGAAAAACATGTAAATATAAATTTAATTTGAATTTTGAAAGTGTGAAAATTCTTCATGAAGAGAGAAACTATAATAAAAAAAAATTAAAAAGGCAATTTTTATAAATAGGAATAAAATATATTTAATAAATAGACAAGCTGCTAACATTAGAATACGAGATTCATGGGTTTTGAATTGATGACATTTGCTTACACTTTGTTTTTTTTTTTTAAATTTAATGGCAGTTGGGGCAGCTTAAGAAATTAGCTAAAAGTACTTCTGCAGATTTAAAGACTGTTTTTAAATAGTTTATTACTGTTAAATTTATTATTTTTATTATGATTACAATGTATGTATATATCTTCATAAGAAATTCAACCATTGCTGTTAATTATAAATCTAAGTAATTATTTTTAAAATGTTTTGAATATTAATACTTTCTATTATAAGCATACATCCATGTCTGAAAACTATGCCTTATTATATTAATACATTCTTGAAGAGCATTTGAATGCAATTAGTTAAAAGGTTCCAGGAGAAAAAATATTACATAATCATTTTTTCCTATGCTTACACAAACCATTAAAACTGAACCAAAACTCCCAATAAGGTAGTGCCACTCAGTGCAAGTCAGAATAATCAAATATCCTCACCAATGAAAGCCACAAACTAGAAACTAATCTATAGATATTAGATGAATAGGCATTACAAAGGGATTTTATGCAAAAACCTTCTTGCATCCATTAATTACTGGGGCATTTATTGGGTGGCTCTCCGGTATGGAAAGTTTTGCCTCTACTTTGAGAAGCAACATTACAGGTTTTTTAAAGTAAAAATTTAAAAGCACAAAAAATTTAAATAATGACTTAGTAGATTACCTCTAAAAGTAAATTTGTTTGAGTTTGAAATTTAAACTCCCACAAATTATCATCAACCATGAATATCATTTTCAACATTATTGATTCATTGCAAAATCAAAGTCTCTCCCAATTTTAAACCAGTTCCTCCAATCTCTAGCCTCTCTTCTCCACATCAGAGAATCAAACATCCTTATTTCATCTATCCATTTCACTACAACTTTTTCTAGATATTTTATAATTCCTTGGGATTCAATTTAATATTTCAATTGTTTATCTATTATCCTTTTTTCCTACCATTATGTCTGACTGAGCTCCACTTCAGTCTCTTAATTCTTTCAATGATGTCAATTTTATATCTGCTTGTTCTCCTACCCATGTATTTAATTTTTGATCCTTCCTTGTTACTCCTAACATAAATCTCTCCATACTTAGTTGAGTAGCCAGAAACCTAAGTATTGCTCTTCTGTTAAATGTCCATGTTTCAATATCATAACTAAGAACTGGTAAAACACATTTATTAAAAATCTTCCTTTTCAAACTTATAGGCATATTTCCTTTTAATATTAAGTTATTTCTACCAAAACATTCCATCCAGGTTTAATTCTATGGTTGCTTTGATCCATTAGGTTCCACCTGTATTAATAATCTGACCATGATATTTGTAGTTATTATTTTTTCTAATTCATTATTATCATAATTATATAATTATTATTAATAACAATATAGAAAATAATTTCAACAATTTAAAAGAATAAGTGACTCTAAAAGAAATATATAAAACCAAATAACTTTCTAATTAAGATTTATATATTAAATTTATACCATCTACATCAAACATTCATAAAACTTTTCATAAAATATAATACTATCAAACATGCATTCCTGTTAAAAATTATGGCTTGATTTTTAAAAAAAAAACAAAGATGGCCAGATAATGGCATAGTCTATGGCTAATACTTTAATGATATATATTTTTATAAAACATAATATGCCTGCTGCAATTAAAAAGAATATTTGTTTTAGATCACTAAATTTTGGGAGGAATTTCTTCAGAAAGTATTTAATTAAAGCTATTATGGGTGAAAAAAAAGATTTTAAACAATATTTTTTTTTGTCTGGTACTTATTAAATAGCCACTTTACATCACTTGGTGGCACTGTTTTTGTGCAAAAATATTTTAATATAATGTTTCTGGGCTTATACAAAACAAAACACTTTTCTTTTTATTTAAAAATGTATGTTATTCTTCTAATAATAAATGAAATGTTTAAACAAAAAAATAAAAAAAAAACCACTTGATTAACTAACTAATCACCCCAAATTAAATGAAATTCCATTCAATTAAATTGCAGCACATAGCATGGGAATGTGCAGGAGAGTGAACTGATGGTTTTGCCGATCTGAAGGATCATTCAAAAGATGCATTACTCTGATCAAACCAAGCTTATGATTTCCAAAACAATGTGCAACTTCAGTCAAGTTTATGTTATTCTTAGCATTCTACATTAAACCTCAAAAACAAAACTTTTAATTTAAAAATATAAATTATTCTTCTAATAGTAAATTAAATGTTTAAATAAAATTTTAAAAAAACAACAAAGACTTGATTAACAAACTAATCAGCCCAAATTGAATTAAATTCCATTAAATTCAATTTCAGCGTGCAGCACTGGAATGTGCAGGGAGTGGGAACAATGGTTTTGCCAATCCAAATGATCATCCAAAAGATGCATTACTCTGATAAAACCAAGCTTATGATTTGTCTTGTAGCTCTTCTCGCAAAAACGTTCCTATTCACATGAGTTCTGGAAAATGGTGTTTGGCCCTACCCTTTTGCAATTCTTTTCACCTTCCAATTTGTGTAGGGAACCATGGGGATGGACTTACAATTATTAGTATATAATAGTATGTCAGATAGGGTCTAAGACCAATGCACAGTAATGGTTTTGGCCAGTTGAATTACATACACCACATCATACAGTAGTGATCTGTGAAGTGTGCACTATTTGCATAGTGTCACAAAGCATATCAGCAGGCTATAATATCTGTGTGAAATGCCATCTAGGTCTGCTAATGGCTAATATGAATAGAACTGTTCTATATGCCATAAGTTCGGCCACGTAGATGGCATATTTCTGTGTTTTTGCACAGAAACAGCACCACCATGCAATGTGCAGTGGCTATTTAACAATTACCTTTTGTCTTTGCTAAAATATATTTCACAGATATTTTAGTTTACTGTTAAATTTTTTTATAATTTCCGTGATGCTGAATTTTCCACATTTTAATCAAAATAAATTATGTTTAAATAGAAATAATAGAATTCTTCCCATTCAATAACTTTTACAATATTATTGCTTTGAGAGCATAAATTCACTAAAATGTTATTTATAATTATTTTAAAATGTATTTTAACACTCAAAGCTTATATATTAAAAATATTGAGAACTTATCTTTCTCATCATATTTCAAATCAGAAAGAAGTAAATTTTATTATGTATTTTATGCATTCCCTATTCTAGTGCCATCTATAATAAGGCTGAATAATTGGCAATTACTAAATGTTCGGCTCTTGCATTTATTACAAAAAATTGGGTATTCAATGCTAGAAGTAATGCAATTGTGCATTTAGAAAACACATTTAATTTCCATTCATTATTGAAATAAAGAACCCAAAATTCAAAACAGCTTAAGGTTTTGAACCCAAGACAATTTACTTAATAGTTCTAGTGATCTGATTCCAGGTTAATAGCTATATATTTTAGTACTCTTCATTCTTTAGTAATTATAAACACTTTTTTTCCTAGTTAAAAATTTTAATAACAGCAAAAAAATATTATCTTGCTAAATATGTGATAAGGCAAGAACATCTCGTTGTTTTAGCGCTACTTATAGTAAGCTGAGAAATTACCTTCTCCAGATTAATTTCTTGTTGTTATAGATATTCTTAGGCAGGTAAAAAGATGTTTAACAATTAATAAAAAACTGAGTTAATAAAATATATAGATATTGACATGGATAGTGATCTATAACACTGTTTGAGAGAGTTGGATTGGGTTTAAAACATTAGGGTATAACTTGAATAGTAAATAAATATGAAGTTAATCATGCACTTAAATATCTGAAAAATAAACTTTTTTTCTTCTCATATCATAAATAAAATAAATTAAAGTGAATACTAGATACACAACTTCATTACTTCCTGCTTTAAATTCCAAGTCTTGTTCATGGAGATAAAATCCAAATACAGTCCAGTAATGGGGATTTAAATGAAATGTGGAAATCAGTAATTAGTCAATGATGGTACTAGAGGATAGAGATGCTCTTATTTTATCATATTTATAAAGTGAAGAATTAAATGATCTGTTGTTATATGACATTATTATGTTTTAATTAAATTATTAATGTTTAGTACACATTTTATAGGAATATTTATATTATGTCAGTTTTTTATTTCAAAATGTGTTTCTAACAAAAATTTAAGTATAAATGGCATATATATATATACATATATGTGTGTATGTGTGAATCATATTTAAAAGTTCTTTAACAAAGGTAATAGTAGTAAGAAAAATAATTATTTTGAAGTGAATGCTAAAATATCTATTCAAAACTTATAATGAATTACTTTGTTTGGACATTTTCTTACAGTAATAAATATAACTGTATTTATTTCTTTTATGGTTAAAACATGCAGATCTTGCTTCATATTGCATATATCCTTAAATAGCATAAACATGCACCACATATGCAATATTTTTCTTTTGTTTTGGCTTGCTAAAATTTCTGGTTTCCTATCATTAGACTTTTATAATCTAAAATATGACATATTTTATTTTAGCTTTATTTTGCTTCTAAATAGGTCTTTAATAAGAGGGAAAAATAAATAAAAAATGCAAACATTTTTGTGTTAGAAATTAGATTGTGGCAGATAATTTACACTGATAATAACAAACAACAAATTAAATTTTTCTTTCATCCCAAAATGTTATATGTACTCATATTTGAATTTTGTAAGCATAAGATAATCATATAGCTTTTTTTAAAACTATATTTCATTTTTTATGATTACTATTTTTCTTAATATTGCAGAATTAAATGATTGTAGTCACAAAATTCTAAAAAATATTTTTAATAGAATGATATAAAAAATATTCGAATAAATAATTTAAATGAAGACTACATATTGTACCATTAATAGGTACAATGTGTACTAACATTCAAAAAAAGAGTTAGAAATTATTTGGGGAAAAAATAGAGTAATAGAAAATGAATATATTTGTCAGTCAATATAATACTTTAAAAATTATTAAATCTATTTTTTGACCATCCAAAAAATATAGGGGTAATTAAAAAATGAGATATTAAGGTGGATTTAAAAGTGGTTTTAGTACAGTAGATCATTACCCAGGTATTGAGAGAAGTTATAGAAAGGACAAATGAATATAAGTTGCCATTATGCTTAGGATTTGTAGATTATAAAAAGGCATTTGATTCTATAAACATTTCTTCAGTGATTAAAGCATTGGATCATCAAGGTATAGATCCAGGATATTGTCATACTTTAAAGAATATTTATAAAAATGCAACAGCAACAATTAGATTACATAATGATAGTAGGAAAGTCAACATTGAAAAGGGTGTAAGACAGGGTGACTCCATATCTCCAAAACTTTTTACAGCAGTGCTGCAAGAAGTATTTTGTGGATTAAAATGGGAAGCTAAAGGAGTGAAAGTAAATGGAGATTATTTAAGTCATTTAGATTTTGCAGATGATATAGTTGTTTTGGCAAATAATACTTTAGAGTTACAGGAAATGTTGCAGGAGTTATCAGATGAAAGTAGGAAAGTAGGACTAAAGATAAATGTTAAAAAGACTAAAGTAATGTTTAATAGATTTTCTCAAAATATGAAAATAAAGATTGATTATGATAAATTAGAAGAAGTTAACAGTTACAAATACCTTGGTCAGATTATTAATACAGATGGAAACCTAATGGATGAAATTAATCATAGAATTAAACTTGGTTGGAGTGCTTTTGGTAGAAATAACTTGATACTAAAAGAAAATATGCCTATGTGTTTAAAAAGGAAGGTTTTTAATAAATGTGTTTTGCCAGTTCTTACTTATGGATCTGAGACTTGGACATTTAATAGAAGAGCAATACAGAGATCGAAAACACAATGTATGGGTAAGAGAACAAACAGGTGTTACTGATCTCCTTGTAAAAATTAAAAGACTGAAGTGGAGTTGGGCTGGACATATTGCTAGAAGAGATGATAATAGATGGACAATTGAAATTTTAAACTGGATTCCAAGAGATTGTAAAAGACCCAGAAAGAGACCACATGTGCAATGGATGGATGAAATAAGAAAGTGTATAGTGGTGATGTGGAGAAGAGAAGCTAAAGATCGAAAAAGATGGATTGAACATGGAGAGGCCTTCATCCTGCAGTGTATTGAAAGTGGTTGATAATGATGATGATGATGATTTGTCCACAAATCCGATGGAGGTGTTATTTTATAAATATTGCAACATTTAGAATACCTCACAGGAGTAATATATCATACCACATGTAATACCAAAATTCAAATTTAAAAAAAATAATAAAGAGATATATTCATTATGGAAAAAGGAAAAAAAAACACATTACATTACTAAATAAAAATAGGTAATTATGAGTTTTTAGTATGAGACTTTCTATGAATTTTTATTACATTCTGTGCCATCAAAAACGTCCTTCCCTTCAGCTGGAATAATATGTCACTTTATGGTGTCATTTGTGAGTTTTTTTACAGCACACCATGCCATCAAACCACACCAGCATAATACTACATATTGTGCCATGGTAAACACCAAGCACATGTAATACCAAACTTCAAATCTAAAAAAAAAACCACGTCTTATTTCCAATGCTATGGAAAAAAATCCGAAAATGGTTTTTTAAATGGCAAACTGTAATAAGAAAGTTGTAGCTTTACTTTGTTTTTAACCTTAAAAAAATGGCAAACTGTAAGATAAAGTTTTAGTTTTATCTAAAAATGGTGAACTGTAAGTTTAACCATATATTTTAAATATTCTTTTAATAAAACTTATATAAAGTTTTAATTAAAAATATGTAAATGTATTTTTCTAATATAAAACTGTATTACTTACAAATGTTGTGAGAAATGAATTATATTGTGAGGAGAAAAAGTGACTATGGTGGACTGAACCATTTAATATCTTCCAAACTAGAAAAATGGGTCCGTTTATTTGACATGGATTATTCATGCCAGGATTCTTGGTTTAAGACACATTGCTTCAAAATGGTTACTTCATGATAAGCATGTTCAAAACTACTTAATAAGTAATAATTTGAAACTCACATATATTGTGTTAGAAATAAAGATTATCATCTTTATATAAAGATCTAACCAAAAAAAGCATCAATTTAAAATAAAAATTAACCTAGCAAATTATAACAAAAAATTATGGAGTTTTAACACAAAATTTTCTTTTAAAATTACTATAATATTTAAACAGCATTAAACTGTTGCACATGCGCTTTGGATTTTAAATATAAAATTACTGAAAAATTCTCACAGCCTGTTAAAGATTTAACATTTTTTCTATTCTTAAAATATCTTTATTTGTTTTAAATAATTTTGAATAGTAAATCAGCTAATTTATTATTCCTAACCTACACAAATATACCTATTATAAAATCCTCATAATTTTTTAAAATTAATTGAAACATTTGATTTAATCAAATGTATGTGTGTATGTATAATTACATATACATTGCAAACTTAAGTGCTAATAATATTTTGTGATTCATTAAATAGTTTTATTATTTAAAATAATCTTAGCTCATTATTCTTGAAATTATATTTCTTCTGTATATATATATATATAATATTCATATACATGTATAGTATTATACCCTTTAAGATAAATGTAATTAGAGGGGATTTGAACTCAGATTTTCAAGCTTCCTTTAGTCATCACTCTCAATTGATACACATGATCACACACATGTTAAAAAGAAAAATTATTTCAATATACATATTTTTTGCTGAATTAACTCTCATCAGTTGGTCCAGATCATTATATATATATATATATATATATCGATCTGGACCAACTATATATATATATATATATATATATATAGCAAATCTTCAAACTTTAATGGACATGCTTCAATCTTTTCCACTTTTCAACTTTTCAGCTATCCATATCATTAAAAATCTGATGATGACTTCTCCAAAGCCCTTGTTTGCTAATTTTTATGTCATACCTATGTTGACTGTAAGTCAGACTGACTCCTCATAAGTAGAATCTTAAGTCCAATTAATACACAGAAGAGGGATGGGCAGAATAGAGGCTGAATATGTAATATTTAAATTAATGTATAGTATATATACTTTAAGCTAGATGTAATTAGAGGGGATTTAAATCCAGACTTTCAAGCCCCCTTTAGTCATTCATTCCATCTTATACAACTTATACACATGACCACACACATGTGAAAAACATAAATAATCATCTCCAATATATGTATTTCATATTGAATCAGAACTCATCAGTTGGTCAGGATCAGCATTTCCCATACCTATATAAAACCAGTGCTTGGTTTATATTAAGATACAAATCAGCAAACTTTAATATATATAAGTAATATTACCCCCCCCTCTGCATATTATGTTTTACTAGTACATGCTACCATTGTAAAAAAAGTTGGCATTTAATGGTATCACAAAAAGATGTATTCAATATATATATATATATGATGTCATTGATTAATATTTTGTACATGCGTTTTATTTAATAGAAAAGAGTTCATTGTTTCTACTGAGTTCTGTATTTTGATTATAATATAGATGTATATGCATGTTATGGTTTCATTGCCATATCTAGAAGGTACATAATGCCTCAAAATATTCATGTTTCTTCTTTTTACAGATGTGTGTAAAGTTATAATACTTTGGCTTTTTAATGAATACTCATGCCTAATACTATATAATATGCCTTATTCATTCAGTTATATTTTCAGAAGCCAAATATGGAACTTCATATATATACAAGGGGGTATCCAAAAGTAACCTGAATTATTTTCTGGTTTGCATGCCAGTTGTAGTATATTCTTCTGCTATTATATATTTCTTGCAGGAACCCTTCTGCATCGATCGATGACATTACCATGTAAAATCGTGGTACCATGTAGCACATTATTTTTGTTAAGTGCAGTTTACATATTTGGTGATTTTATAATGAGTGAAAAGTTTGAACAATGTGAAATTCTGTTTTTGTTTACAGAAAACAGCAAGAAAAACAGTTGTCATGCTTAAAACAGAAAACAAGCAAGCTGATATCAAAAAATCAAAAGTTTATGAGTCATTTAATTGAAATGTTAAATTCATCACCCTAAAAAACATGGCAATTAAAATCAAAAATCAAAACAATGTTGAGTTTTTTTTTTGTCACAAACAACATTTTTCTCTCAGATTTAGTTTGTAATGTTCAGGCATTTTATCTGCAATTTCTAAAATACTTATGCAATGTGATAAATGTAAACATCCCCTTTTGTGCCAAAGAGAGAGGTGCAAGCTTCATCCCAACAATGTGTCATCTCTCAAAGCTTTGAGTGTGAAACACTTTTTAATTAAAGTCAGCAAGACCCATCTTATCTATTAGCTAAATTCATTCAGTCTTACTTTGTGTAATTTTTTTTTAGTTTTTAGAATGAAAATGGCATCAATTTTTTTGATGACTTAGAACAGGGGTCCCCCCAACCTTTTTGCACTTAAGAGCACATTCTATAATACCGACCAGGTGGCAGGCACCATTTATTTTTTCAATGTAAATTTATAGTTGGATATTGTTAATAATACACATAATGTACAAAAAATATTTATTTCAAAAATAAAATTTTAACATATAATTAACGTTTATATTTTTACGCTGTAAAAGTATAATATGCCCTACAATTTGATTATAATATAATACAATAATTTATAAGAAATTTTAAAAATTAAATTTATTTGTATTAGATAAATAATTTTTATTATGTTCGGATAGCGGTGGGCACAGGTAAAATGGTCTGTGGGTGCCATGGTGCCCGCAGGCATAGGGTTGGGGACCCCTGACTTAGAAGCAGTGAAAAAAAAATGCCACAGGCATTAAAAGTCATAATTTTGCAAATGCTTATGGACTACTTTAAAAAATGAAAAACATGCTTACACCAGTGTATTGCATCAATTGGACAATAATTTGGAAGAGATTAAATTTATAACACTTAAAAATAAATAAACATTTTTAAAAATAAAATTCCAGCTATTTTTGGTACCCCTTATATATATATATATGTGTGTGTGTGTGTGATAGTTGACAAAGCTACAAGTTAGTTGAAAGTGCTTCTAAGTTATGGTTATACATATAATTTTTATAAACTTTTAATTACTGTATTTTCAAATATTTATTTATAAATTTAATTATATTATTTTGAAGAAATACAGACATCGATTTGTAATATTATTATAATATATATCAATGGAAGTGAGTTCTAGAAATGATATGTGGATTATCAAAGAATGGTGGAAGGTAAGTTACAAAATAATTGCTTTGAAATGTAGGTTGCAGTTTTTATATAACTGTAAACTGTTAAAAGTTTTTCCAAATTGTTGTCAAATAAAATTTAATATGTCTTGTAAGTTGTCGTATAATACAATATGCTGTTTAAAAACGATGGTGCTACGTAATATTATTTCTTCATGTAAATATCTAATCTTTGATAAAAGGCGTTATTTAAAAAGTTTGAATCATTTGATTGATTTGAATAATCGAAATGACTGGTTCAATTTTAAGAGTAGTTCTCAAATGTTTTTTGATTGATATTATAACAGACTAAGTAAAAAATTTAATAAGAAAATTAACTTTTTGTTTAAGAAAGAATTCAAAAATAAGCTTCAAGATAATAACTTTGTTAATTTGGCTGGTGTGGATCTTGGATTTTCAAGAAAAATATATTTTAAATCTAGGTGCAAAATATGTTGGTGGTCAATGGAAAGATCGTGATTTGGAATTGAAGTCTGCTGTCGAAAGTTCCTTGGGAGTAATTAAATGTGATTCAAAGGTTGTAAATGATTTAGTTAAAAAAGTAAAGGAAGAGAATTTTAAATTTGCAATAAATAATAATTGGAACAAAAAAATTTCTAAATTTAGGAAATTTACATCTAAAAATAATCTTGTATGTATAAAAGAGGATAAAGGTTTACAGATGTGCTTGTCACTAAAATCGGATTATGAAAATAAAGTTAATACTCAAATGAGTATTCTTAATTTTATAAAAGTTAATAAGGTAAATTTTGAAAGTTTACGTGTTCAATTTGTTAATAACATTTTAAAAAAAGCTAAAAATAATGTAATTGATAATTCTACTTATTATAGGCTTTATCCCTTGGCTGCAGTATGTCCTAGAATATTTTCAAATATAAAATTGCATAAAGAAAAAGAACCATTACGATTAATGATTGATTTTGGGGGTGCATTTTATTATGAAACATGTAAATTAATTGAGAAAATGTTGCAGGAAATTCTTGATTTTGGTTTGTATACAATACGTTCATCATTTGATTTTGTTGGTAAAATTAATAATGTTGTTAGTGATAATTATGATGTAATTTGTACATTTGATGTCAATGAAATGTACAGATCAATTGACAGAATGACTTCTATTGAAATAATTAATAAGGCATTAAAGTTAAAAAATGTTAATGTTAAAATAATAAAATTTATTGTTGAAACATTAAACTTTATTGATAGAAACATTTATGCAATTTTTAAGCACAAATTTTATAAAATGAATAATGGGTGGCCTATGGGTCTTCCTACAGTTGCCCAAATATGTAATTTTGTTATATCTACATATGAAGAAAATATTTAAAAAAAGGATCATTATCAGAAAGATATTATTTTATACAGTCGATATGTTGATGATGTTTTTGTTTGTGAAAAGCCAAATGCTATTAATGATCTGTTTAATGAATTAAATAATATAAAGGGCTTAAAGTGGATTAAAACAGATGAAAATTCAATGAGTGTTCAATTTTTAGATCTTAAGATTACTAGAAATAAGGATAAACTGGATTACTATATGACTCTTAAACCAATAGCAAAAAGAGGATATATTCCATATGAATCAAAAGTGCCAATGTCACATAAAATGGCAGGTTTGAAATCCTTTTTATTTAGAAATGATAACCTTTGTAAATATGCATAAGATAAAACTAAAAATATTGAAATTTATTGTAATGAGTTGTTAAACGTTGGATACAATTATGAGTGTGTTTATTATACAGTTAAAAATTTTACTTCCAAATATAAAAATATTAATAATAATGTTAATTTTTCTGATAAAAAATTGTAGATATCAATACCATATATTTCGAATCAACAGGCAAGTTTCATTAAGAAAATTTATAAAGGAATATATGATATTGCATTTTATGCACCACCTACATTAAATAAATTAATAAACAATTCAAAAGATAAAATTTTATTGACAAATAAAAATTGTATCATTTACAAATGGACATGTAGGTGTGGCAATGGATATATATGTGAATCGAGGTGCACATTGGAAAAAAAAACAAAAGAGCACTTATTGTTATTTAAAAGGGTTCAAAATACAAAACAAAATTTTAAAAATAGTGATAATTTATCAGCTTCTGTTTTTATGACCATAATAAATCATGTATATATGGTTTGGATTTTGATTATAACGATGTAAAAATATTGGAAACTGAAAGAAATAATAATAAAAGAAAAATTAAAGAGGCGATGTTAATATATAAACACAAGCAGAATTTAATTAATAGGCAAGCAGCAAACGTTAAGATCACAGAATTATGGGAAAGTTGACATGGAATTATGGGAAAGCTGACATTTTAAAAGTGATAGTTGACAAAGCTACAAGGTAGTTGAAAGCGCTTCTAAGTTACGGTTATACATATAATTTTTATAAACTTTTAATTACTGTATTTTCAAATATTTATTTATAAATTTACGTATATTATTTTGAAGAAATACAGACATCGATTTGTAATATATATATATATATGAAAAAATAAAAACAAGTTAGTCACGTAACCTGCTATCACTTGTTATTTATGATCAATAGATGCGTCTTTAAAAACCGCCGAAACAGTGTAAAATATTTTTACATAAACGCAAAGGAGTCAGAATTAACTCATCTTTCATTTTGCTCACCTCAGATCAGCTGATTTCGCTGGTTTGTTCGCCAGTGGGAAGGATAGAGCTATAGTCTTTAGACCTAGTTTCTATAGCTCTATCCTTCCACTGACGAAAGCAAACCAGCTTGAAATCAGCTGATCTGGAGGTGAGCAAAATGAAAGAGGTAGTTAATTCTGACTCCTTTTGCGTTTATGTAAAAATATTTTACACTTGTTTCGGCGGTTTTGGTAAAGACGCCATCTATTGATCATATATATATATTTACAAGGGACATTAACTCAAATTTTCAAGCACCCTACACCAATCCATACCATCTTATACAACTTAAACACTTGACTACATACATGTGAAAAAGATAAATGATCTCCTATAAACATATTTCATGCTAAACCAGCACCAATCAGTTGGTCCACACATATATACAATCAGTGCTCAGTTTATATTAAGATTGCAAATTTCCAAACTTTAATGAACAAGCTTCAATCTTCTCCACTCTCCAACTATAGAAGCCATTGTTGATGCCAATATTACTTTCATACCCATGTTAATTTTTAAGTCATTCTGACCCCTCACACATAGGACCTTAATATGTCCAGTTAAATACACAGAAAGCAGATGGGCAGAATACAGGCTGAATATGTAATATTTAAATATTTGCATATTATCCATACTAAAATTAATGTAATTATTAGAAACTTGAACTGAGACTTTCAAGCACCCTACACCTATCCAATCTATCTTTATACAAATTAAACACATGACCACACACATATAAAAAAGTTAAATGATCTCCAATATACATATTTCCTTTTGCACCAGCGCTCATCAGTTAGTCCAGATCACCATCTCCCACACATATATACAATCAGTGCCCAGTTTACATTAAGATAGCAAATCTTCAAATTTTAATGAATAAGCTTCAATTTTCTCCATTGGATTTTCAATGAAAGGGATGGATGAAGAGTTGGAGAGTGGCAAAAATTGAAGCTTGTCCATTAAAATATGAAGATTTTCTATCTTAATATAAACTGAGCACTGATTGTATATATGTGTGGGAGATAGTGATCTGGGCCAACTGATGAGTGTTGGTTCAGCCCAAATTACATATACTGGAGATCATGTATCTTTTCCACATGTATGTGGTCATGTATTTAAGTTGTATAAAGTATATTGGATATGTATAGAGTGCAAATTTGAGTTCAAGTCCCTTATAATTACATTAATTTTAGTATAGACATATATACATATATTTAAATACTACATATTCAGCATGTATTCTGCTTACCTCTCTTCTGTATAATTAAATGAACATATTAAGGCCCTATGTATGAAGGGTCAGATTGACTTAGAATCAACATGGGTATGACAATAATATTGGTATCAATAAGGGCTTTGAACATTCCATCATTTGATTTTCAATGAATTGAGTGACTAAAGAGTTGGAAAGTAGAGAAGATTGAATCTTGTTCTTTAATTTGAAGATTTTATATTTTAATATAAACTGAGCATTGATTGTGTATATATATATATCTGGGGGATGGTGATCTGGACTAAATTATGAATGCTGGTTCAGCATGAAATACATATATTGGAGATCATTTATCTTTTTCTCATGTATATGGTCATCTGTTTAAGTTGTATAAGATGGATTGGATAGTTGTAGAGTGCTTTAAAGTCTAAGGTCAAGTCCCTTATATATATATATATATATATATATATATATACATCTTTATACATCTTATATATATATATATATATATATAAAGATGTAGGAATATTCATTCCAATACACATTTTGCTATCTAACATGTTGAATTATTATAATCATTTATGTCATGTTCATTAAGATCTAGTTTTGTTTCACTCATGTGTGGTTGTTTTAGCATATACAAAGAGACTGTTTCATTCATTCAGTTGTGTATTCCACATTTAGAATACAAAGTAATCTGATAGCAAGGGGTTACAAATAATTTTTTATTGCATAATATACTTTTATAAATAATATTTTTTTTAAAATAGTAATACAAATACTTAAAAACATTATAGATAAAAAATATATATTAAATAGATTTGCGACATTAAAGATTTTAAAAATGTCAAAAAATAAATATAATAATGGATAACTTTGCAAAAATGCCATGCTTATCATCTCAAATCATATATAAAAATTTACAAATACAAAAGAAATATACGTAAATACATAAATATTTACTAAGGCAATAAACCTAAAGCATGTGCGGTTGAAAATGCGAAGGTAGGGACCTCTACAGGTCTTAACCACAAGCTTACGCAATGGAACCGCACACGCTTTAAATTTATTGCCTTAGTAAATATTACTTACGTAATTAATGTGTGTTAAATAAATTTATAATTATAAATACATAAAATATATTTTAGTATAAAAATACTTATTTTTTTAGCTTCATTGGCAATATAAATAACCATGCTAGTTATGGCATCCATTGTAGCTACATAGTTATTATTTTAAATTCTACATTTATCTTTGCTATTCTGCAAACATAACTTTATTGACCAACTACAAATTCCATCAAATAAGAACAACTGTAACTAGCATCAATTAATTCTAATGGCAATAAATGCATATTTGGGACAAAATAAAATGCATTCCAAAGGAGATATCAGCTAAATCAAAAATCTCTATGAATAGATTAAATAATTGAAAACTCCATCATTAAAACAAACAACAATAAAAAAAAATGTATATTTATAAAAATGTATTTTTTTTTTTTTACCTAAAAGCAAGACAATAACAACAAAATAACATTTACAAGGGTTTTTTCTTTGTGACTCATCCTCATTTAATATATGTTAATATGAATAAATCAAATAAATATATTTAAAAATGTTTTTGAAAAACTTAATAATTTATATTAATTATACAGAGCTTAGTTGCCAGAAAATTTTGCAGTGTAAATCAAGACACATATCAAATATCTTATGTAATTTTATTTCATAAGAAAAAAGGATTTTTAAATATATACAGCATATAACAAATAACAGAAACAGTAAATAACATTACTAATAAGATATTTTTGTCATATAATAAATTTTCTAACCATAGAACAGTTTTGATTATTTGCTTTCACTAATATGATTGTTTGTTTTAACTGACTTATATCATTGAAGTGTGTTATTTCTTTATCTGTCTCATTTCCCCCTCCTTTTAATGTAAGTAATTGGACAGTTAATATTATTTAAAGAGATAAAATTCATAATGCAATACTTACATCTTCTTTAAATGTTGAATATGCGCAAATATTAAAATAAAAGTTAATAAAAATGAATTTAATATTATTTTTTTATGTATCTCATTCCTTTACATATTTCTGGTGTTACATAATTTATCTTATGTCTTTATTCTAGATATTAAAACAATGCATGCTTTCAACACAGTCATTAAAGAAAATGTTGAGAGGTCAGCGACAGCTGCTTTACAAGCAGTTGTCCTGGGTTAGCGGATTCGCTTCCCGGCTGATGCTATGACACATGAGGGGAAAAAAAAGTACATAAAAGTAAACAAAGCAAACTTCAGCCTTGTCTAAAACTTTTATTGCACTTAATTTTATACTGTTTATGTAAAATATATCATAAATCCTGGTGTAAACACCACAGCTAAAAAATAAATTTTAAAAAATGTTATTTTTATAGCATTTTAAAAATATTTTACTACATTTTAAATAAAACAAATGTCTAAACATCACTGTTATAAAATATTATTAAAAAAATTCAATTGAAATTTTTTTTTTCAAATTTTATTTGTTAATAAAGATTTTAAATAGTTATAGAAATCATTTTTAAGATATTATACATTATGTACCATAATTTCAGCAATATAGAATTTAATGCAATATAATTTTTATAAGGCATGACAACTCTCAGTAACAAAAAGAAAAAAAAACCTAAATAATTTTACCTATTAGATTTATATCTCTGAAGTCATTTGAAATACAAATATAAAAAATAACAACATATGAATATTGAATATTTGCATGTCTGCATTATAGTTTACAGTATGTGACATAATTACTCATAATATCATATTAATTTCTTTTGATGACTGAATAATAAATCTAAAATGGGGTATTGAAAACAGTGGATATTTTTAAATGCTGATTTTATAAAAGATCAATCAGAAGAACCTTACTTTAAATTTATAACCAAGATATAAGGGGAGAGGGGATCCAAAAATAACTGGAGTTGTGTAATAAAAATTATATATTTATTTTTAGGTATTGCAAATTGAATCACTTTAAAAGTATAGTCTATTTGGATGCAGTGGTTGAAACTTGTTTGCCACTTTTTGGAATAATCCAGAAAGACTGTTAAAGAAATGTGTTTTAATACCTCCAACATACCTAACCAGTTCTAAGACTATAAAAAAATTGAGACATTTTTTCATTTGACAAATTACAAAACAATTATATACAATGAGATTGAGCAAATATGGTTAAAAGATAAATTGGATCATGCAGAATTCAATTCAAAAGTTCCACACTCAAGGCTTTGAGAAATAACATTTTGTTGGGGTGGAGTTTGCACTGTTTTCTTTGCCACAAAATGGGATGTTTACATTTTACCACATTACATAAATATATCAGAACTTCCAGATATAATGTCTGACCATTATGAACTAAATTTGAGGGGGAAATGTCATTTGCCTAAAAAAAACAGTGTTGCTTTGACTTTGGACTTCACTTGCAACACTTTTTTAGGGATGTGATAAATTTGACATTTCAATTAAACCATTCATAAAGCTATGTTTGCATGAGATTAGCTTGCTTATAATCTCTTTCATGCATTACAACATTTTCCTGACCATTTTTTTCTATAAATGAAAACAGAATTTCACATTGTTTGACCATTTCAGCCATTATAAAAAATGGACAAATATGTGAAATGCACTTTACAAAAAAATGAGCCACATGGCCCCACAATTTCACATGGCAAAGGCATTTGGCACATTGATGCAGAAGGATTTTCTGCAAGAAGTATGTAACAAAACAAAAGTATATATTACAACAACCATGCAAACCAGAGAATGATTCTAGTTATTTTTGGATCCCCCCCTTGTATGATAAAAAATACATATGATTTAGTTTAATGAAACTTGATAGACAATAGTATACAAAATGAATTTCACATAGTTTAATTCAAATTTGTGTATGTTTGTTAGTTCTTATGCATGACAAAGTGCTTTTTCTTCTTTATAACCCAAAGCTGAAATGCACTTTTGGTGAGCTCACCACAGTAAGCTATGATTATGATAAACTTTACTAAAAGTGCACTCCAGCTTTAGGTTATAAAGAAGAAAAAAATACTCCATTATGCATATGAACAAACATATGCAAATTTGAATTACAAATACAAACAAAAGAAAAATCAAAAATACATAATTTAATAAAATATGTTATACTAATGACATTATTTAACTCTTTCATTAAAAAAACCATTTATTTGAATGCAATCATATATTCAGAAATTATATATGGCATTTTTAATATTGACTTATTATTCACAATCTAACTTTTAAGAATACCATTTATAGCAGATTAGCATGACTGGATAGTAAATATTTAACTAGGCAAAGTTCCAAAGTTGACTCACAATCAACAAATATAATACTAAATATAAAAAAATAATTAAAAAACAAGGGGAAAGGAAAGGATTAGTAGTAGAGAAAAAATAAATTATCCATTAATGTAATAAAAAACACACTCTATTCTTATATAAAAAATGAATTTACATAAGTAGTCAATAAGATTGGATCATATTTAGTAACAAATAAACCAATTACCAATAATATTAATTAAGCCAATAAACATCACATGACTACCATGTCTTATGCTTGTGTATAACTGTTGTTAAAACAGGCAAAACTCACTGTATGTATGCCAAACACAACAAGCTAGAGTAATCCATCAATGGAAGCCAGAAGGCTTGTGCATAAAATCCCCATCTAGTGCCTACTCATCCAACATCCCCTAGTGCCTACTCATCCAACATCCCCAGACATCTCACTGATGAAGGCCATAAGCCAGAAACTAGTCTGGGGATGTTGGATGAGTAGGCACTAGATGGGGATTTTATGCACAAGCCTTCTGGCATCCATTGTTTACTCTACCTTGCTGTGTGTGGCATACTTATAGTGAGTTTTGCCTGTTTTAATAATAATAATTCTTAGAAAAACAAAACCCTTTACTCTAAAACAATTACCAATAATAATAATAATAATTCTTAAAAAAACAAACCCTTTACTATCTATTGGCAAACAATGCAAATCTTTAGTTTTCACAAACTAAAAAATAAAATAAAATAAAATGAAACCAAAATCAATATACTTAGGTATTGTCTCTTCAATTGTTACATAAAAACGCATTTAATTATTGTTGTACCTTTATTGTTATTTCCTTTTTTTATTAGAATAATAATACGTTGTTTTGTCATATTATCACATGATTAATAGGAAAGCTATAAATTAGCATTACTTGATATTTTAAAGAGTTAAAAATGAGTGACTTTAACCCAACTTTTTAAAGGTCAAAAAATGGTTCTCTGTCGCTAATGTAATAATAATGATTTCCTGACTAAGATGAAATATGTCACTCAATAAAATAAAATGAGATTGGAAACTACTTCACTAAAACAAATCACATTTTTCAATCAAAAAAAGATTTACACGAGTATTTTAAATTTTATAAGCTAAAAGAAACATTTGGTACTTTTTAAAATTAACCTTTTGTGTGCGTATATGCATCTTTCCATACACGTTAACAAAAAGAAAGCCTAATGCAATAAATTTTAAATTAATATTGAAAGAATTTAATAATTTAATTCAGTCCAACACTTTTATTTGTTAGCATTAATAGGATCATCTTAATTTAGAACCGCAAAGATAATATTAAATCAATAAAGACTTTCCTCAATTAATTGGCTGTAGCATTATTATAGTAATATAAAAAAATTCTGTAATGGAAAATATCCATGACATTTTCTGAAGAATACCATTTTTGATTTTCATGAGAAAATTATATATATATATTTTCCTCATGTGTCATAGCATCAGCCGAGAAGCGAACCCACTAACCTGGGCCAACTGCTTGTAAAGCAGCTGTCGCTGACCTCTCGACTACCAATGAATAAAGTTAAAACTTATGCTAATTTTTTTTAAATGCAATACTACAAATAGAAAACATGTTGAACATTTATTATTTCAAATGTAAAAGGAGTCAGAGAAAATGTTATATCTAATTATAAATTAATTACATATATTTAAAATGCATATACTTTAATCTAATTCTTTGTGCAAACAACTTCATGATTCATTCAAGGTAATCATTTTTCACATTAATAATAAAGGCATCTGACTTCATTAGTGTTTATATTTGGTTATTTACAATTAATTGAAAACGCAATGTATGTGTAAGAGAACAAACAGGTGTATCTGACCTCATTGAAAAAATTAAAAGGCTGAAGTGGAGTTGGGGTGGACATATTGCTAAAAGAGATCATAATAGATGGACAATTGAAATTTTAAATTGGATTCCAAGAGATTGTAAAAGACCCAGAAAGAGACCACATGTGATATGGATAGATGAAATAAGAAAGTGTGCAGGGGTGATGTGGAGAAGAGAAGCTAAAGATCGGAAAAGATGGATTGAACTTGGAGAGACCATCCTGCAGTGGATTGATAATGGTTGATGATGATGATGATCTTTATGCATTGTATTCAAAATTTAAGAAAGATTGAAATTTTAGAATGTAATTGTTTAATATAACAATCATGTGAAGCTTGTAATGATTGCATTGAATGATTTCCTTATCTACCATAACATATCCAAAAAGGTGAATGTGGTGGCAGTTCATCTTATGGTATTATTAATAATACTTTACAATTTCTCTAAAGAATAGAAGATGGAAAATATTTTATAGTTCAAAATGCACATGTGGACATGTGAGCACATGCATATATATACACACACAGTAAATTAATTAAGATAGTGAAACATGTTAAAAATTCTAGGTGTCAATGAAATATAAAAAATCAGTCAATAAAATATTATGCTTTCACAAACATATAAGAGTTTACAAAACACAGAAAACAATATGCACAATCCTATTCCATTAAATAAATTTCTAAAAAAGTTTATCTCTTCTTTGCAAATTTTCATATTTTTATTCAATCTAATTAATTGAGAGTTGTGACTAGCTTAATGTCTTCTTCAGAACTGATGGTTTTTCCATCTACTTGATTCAGTTCAATTGGTTAAGATTTTAGCAAGTATTCTTGAAACTGTTGTTTTCTTTCCTCTTTATTTTTCAGAAGATTACCAGACAGTCAAAACTGTCAGCTAACTGAATAGAAGGAAGAGTAATGTGAAAAGTGTAAAAAATTGATTTTTTGAAAAAAATGATTTTTAATGTGGGCAACATAATAAGAAAGTATATTATTTTCATATTCATTATTTATTAAAAATATTGAAATATTTGTATAATCCATAAAAATGAGTAAGTTTGATAATCACCTGCTATGATATGCTATGGCTTATTTTTGGCATGACATGTAAACATGGTGAATCTTTACCAAATAGGCTAATAATTTACGTGTCAATATAAAAATACAGAAAGGAAATACAATGCAAATACATATAGCAGTAAAATGATGTCATAAAACAAAATATTTGTTTATGAAGTTGTAAAAATCAAAAAGTTTAGCATAAGTGCTTACTGATTAGAATAAAAATTCTATAATGGTTTGGTGTAAAGTTTTTTCTGAGCTAGCTCTATTTGTCATTATTATACTAACTTAGTGCTACCTCCATGTTTCATTTTAATTTTTGTTAAGAGATTTCAAGAATCATAAAACATAAAATGTCTGGAAAAAAATCTATTAAAGAACAAAGTCAGTAGTTTTCAGAATTAATATGTACAAAATAGCAAAATCAATAAGAGCTTGTTTTGAGCTATTGGTATGCTCCCTATATTATATATTTGTAAATACAAGATTATAAAAGCAATGTCATGCAATATATGATTTGCTTTATTGATTTGCCTATATAATTAAAAAGGAGGTCAAAGATAAGAGTGGCTGCTCTTGTCTTTTAAAGTCATTAATTTTGTGTTAAAATTTGTAGAGGTCCTTCCCGTTGCATCTAGGTGCGTAGTCTTAAGGTTAGCCTTAATATATATTAAAACAGGCAAAACTCTCCATATAGTAGTACCGCCCAGTGCCAGGCAAAGCAATTAATGGATGCCAGAAGGCTTGTGCATAAAATCCCTATCTAGTGCCTACTCATCCAATATCCCCATACTAGTGTCTGGCTTGTGGCCTTCATCAGTGAGGAGCTTTGGATGAGTAGGCACTAGATAGGGATTTTATGCACAAGCCTTCTGGAATCCATTGATTACTCTGGTTGGCATTGGGTGGCACTACTGTATGGAGAGTTTTGCCTGTTTTAATAACAGTAATGTGCTAGCATAAGAAATAGTATAATGTGATGTTTAGTGGTTTAACACCAATCCTACCTAATAGGATAGTGGTAGTTATGATTGTTAAAGAGACAAAGACACCAAAATGTATCAGTACTGAACTGGGTTCAAACCCATATGATTATATAAGCTATTGAACTTAGATTAAAAATATTATTTGTGTTTTCAATTCTCATAGTTTTGTAGTTAAGTAGAGATAAAAGATGGCTGCTGGAGGGTTGCATTAGATCCTAAGATCTAGATGCAGTGCTCTCAGATCCAAAGATCCTCACTGATGAAAGCCTCAAACCAGAAACTAGTCTGGGGATATTGGGTGAGTAGGCACTAGATAGGGATTTTATGCACAAGCCTTCTGGCATCCATTGATTTCTCTGTTTGGCGATGGATAGCACTACTGTATGGAGAGTTTTGTCTGTTTTAATAACAGTAATGTGCTAGCATAAGAAATAGTGATCATGTGATGTTTAGTGGTTTAATATATATTACTTAGGTAATGAATACGTGCTTAACAAATTATTAATTACAACTTTATTGATTATTATAATTTTGCCATTGAGGTTTTGGCAATGCTAAGGCAATATGGTAGGTCTGAATTTGATTCAGTCCCATATAGCTATTTAAGTTAGATACTGGAGTTAAAGATATATTCGTGTCTGAAAATTTCAGATTTTCTACTTAAATGTTACATATTAAATAAATGCTAGGATTTGAGTTGATATTTTAGATCTAGCATCTGGATGTTCTACCTCCTCACTGAGGTGAGCCAAAAGCTCAAAACCAATTGGTCTGGGGATAGGAATATTCTAGATAGAAATTTTAAATATCTTTCTCTTACCACACTTATCAATAAGAGCTTGTTTTGAGCTATGGGTACACGCCCTATATTACATATTTGTAAATACAAACTTATAAAAACAATGTCACACATTATATGACTTGCTTTATTGATTATTAAATAGTAAAATCTTATTCAAAACTAAATATACACTGACAAAAAATGATTTGAGTTTATATAGGTTTTTGTGACTTTCATTAATATGTAAATAGGCCTAATTGTTACACATGAATTTATCGAATATTTTACCCTACAAAGTATAAAACAAAAGAAAAAGTTTTCACTTTTTAATACGATAAAAAGACCTACCAAAGAATGATATACACGCACACGTTTACTTGTTATGCAGCAGAATCTTGATTAATAGTTTTAACCTTTAAGTTAAAACTAGTGTGATTTATTTTACAAACAAACAAAAAAATGTCAATATTTTGGACTATATATTTTTATGAAACATTTCACAAAATGAATTAAGTTAAAGTGATGAACATTTTGAAAAGTCATCCTTTAAAAGCAAATATATAAAAAATAGTTTTGTCTAAGATCAATTTATGAATTCGGACTAAAGTTAAAGTAGTAGTATTTGCAGTTTATAAAAATCAAAACATTAAGAGATGTAGTAAATTTGAAATAGAAATAAAAATGTTTAACATTAAAAAAATAAATGAAATGAAAAAGTGAAAAAAAAAAGATTAATAGGGATACATTTAAATTAAGTTAATAAAAATAAATACTTATGAACTGAAAAAATGAGAAAAAAAAACAATGCATGTATATAAACTTATTCACAGCTCAACTAAGTCTGAATCATTCAAATCCAAAATCATTTTAACAAATTTGAAAATAATACTTCATATCAATGTTAATTTACCACTTAGAAAAAAGATTAGCCATTTTTATTTAATTATCACATTCTTATATAAAGAGAATAAACCAATCAACATTTGAAATGAATGAAATTTTAAATTAGTGACAATTTTTGTTACTAATTACACCAGTTTACATCTTCAAATAATAATAAAGATGGTGTTTAGATAAAAGTTGTTACTTTACGTCTAACTAGTAAATTAAAAGCAGGAATTATTTACAAGTTCTTAGTTTCAATTGTGAATTGGTATGGTGACATATTTAGCCATAATTGCTCCATGAATAAATTTATGTTACCAATGTTATAATATCAGCAATTTATAGATATATAATCCTTATGACAATGATTTGATATTATTCTACTATACTCACAACCAAGGATGCAAATCAAAACTGGATAAATTCTGGAATAAAATTTAGATTCCAACCAGATATATTTTTCTCAACAAAGAAATTCCCTCAAAGGCAGATCAGGTATTCATCCAAAATTGGAGAGTAAATAAATATTTAACTCCCCTAAACTAGAGAATAAATCAATGATAGAAAACCATTCAAATCTTCACCATTCAGTAACTAAAAAACCTACAGGAAAATGCTCTCTCCTGTCCTGATTTTTTCCCCTTGAAAAAAAATTTTTTTGGGTAAAAAGTAATTAAATTTCGTTATTTTTAAGCATACATACACACATTTATATAGAAAGATTATTTAGTAGTTGATCAAAATGAATAAAAATTAAAAAGTATTTTAATATATTAGTTTAAAGACAATACTATAAGCTAAAAAACATGAATAACTAAACAAAAGATAGGCTAAAATTGTTATGACGTATAATGGAAAAAAACATAAATACTGATTATAAAAAAATAGTAGACATATTTATTGAAAATAAAATTAGCAAAACTAATGAAGATGTTATGAAAAATAGAGAAATGTGAAAATTTTGAAAGAAAACAAAAAGATAATTTGAGCAATTAAAAATAAAAATAAAATAAAATAGATCATTAAAAAAAGTAAAAATTATTAAAAAATTTAAAACTTCAAAATTTTGAACCAAACCATTTTTATCCCGTCTTGTAGACATAAAGAGACTTCAAAAAATAACCATACAATTAATTGCTTGAAAATTCAAATAAAATTTGAGAATTCATATGACAT
This sequence comes from Epiperipatus broadwayi, assembly GCA_028023455.1. Lineage (NCBI taxonomy): Eukaryota > Metazoa > Onychophora > Udeonychophora > Euonychophora > Peripatidae > Epiperipatus > Epiperipatus broadwayi. The sequence continues at coordinate 151,880 of JAQFVV010012918.1, forward strand.
CACAACAGTTTTATTTAATTGATCATATTAGACACTTTTGTAAGATGGGAGGCAATGCAGAAGGGTAAAATAATGTGAAAAATCACAATTTGGAAAATTGAACAGCACTATTACACTCAAACTCCTCCCATTTCTGAACAACTAACCATACAACTTCATCATCAAAAATTATATACATTGATGATTTCAATTTGATATTTTCAAGAAAAAAGCATATTCTAAAATAAGACTTATGCCATTGCTCAATAAACCTTTTTGGTCATATTTATTACAATAGAAATCTTATTTAAATAAGTGATATAAACTCTATGCAATAATAAAATGACTGTTGTAGGTGGCGCTAAATATAGCAACTATTTAGAGCACTAAAATATGTTGGTCAAACTTCAAAGCCTACAAATGTAATTGATGATGACTTGCTTTTAAACCAAAGATTAAAGTATCTCTAATTAAAATTATGATTGTGATTTAGTAGAATAATTTAAAGTTTATATTTTGATCAAGTAAGTGATATGAGTTCAAATCATAACATGTTGAAACTGTAGGCTATTGGTTTTGATAGATTATAAAAAGTTGCCAAATACTGGAAGCCAACTATGTCTTGAAGTATTCAATATTTTCATAGACAAAATTGATATCCATTAATTAATAAACCCAAATTGCTATATGTTGTATTCAAAATATTAAGTTATATTCTGTGAATTATCTTTTGAAATTGAAAAATATAACACAATCATCAACATACTGTAAAACCCAAATCCCAGATTTAATTTTAACTTATAACTGATTCAAATTTAAAATTGCATAAAAAATCATGTATCATATCCGGGCTCCTATTTGATTAAACCACTTATGAACAATTCCAAAAACCACTATCAAAAAGAATAATAATAATGTTGGCGCATATATATATCCTTGGTTAAAACCAGTTTTCATTTTAATACCCTTAAGGTTTTCCATCTGTAGTAAAACACTTTTCTTTCATTCCATCGATTTTTTTTATTGTTTTGATTAATATAACATATATAGTTTCAACAATAATAACTATAACTAATAAAAATTTCACATTTTTAAACTTATAAAAAGAATCTAATTTAAATCAAAATGAAAATAAATTTAGACAATAATATAAAATTCCAATCATTCAGTTACCACCATTTACTGACATCATGATTCTCAACCATTACTTATCCACTGGAGCAGGAAGATCTCTCCAAATTCAATCCATTTTCTCTGATGTCTAAACTCTCTCTTTTACACATCACTTCAGCACACTTCCTTTCATCCATCAATTCCCCATGTGGTCTCTATCTAAGTATTTACAAATGTCCAACCCAACTTCATTTCGATCTTTTATTATTTCAATTATGTCTGTAACACCTGTTTGTTCTCTCATCCATGTATTTCATTTTCTTGTTACTATTAACATGCAACTATCCATACTTTGTTGAATTGCCTGAAATCTCTGTATTCGTCTTCTGCTAAGATTCTAAGTTTCAGATCCATAAGTGAGAACTGGTGAACCACATGTGTTTACTTTCGGTTTTAAACTCATTGACATATTTCCTTTTAATGTCATTTCTACCAAAAAGCACTTCTACTAAGGTTATTTTTATGATTAATTTTATCCATTATGTTTCCATCTGTACTAATAATGTGACCAAGGTGTTTGTAGTTATGAACTTCTAGATCATTGTTATCCATCTTTATTTTCTTCTTTTCAATAAATCCATTAAACATTACTTTAATCTTAGATGTGATAATATGTTGGACTATTTCCAGCATCTATCAGTAAATGTTGAATGTATAGAAAATTTTAAACTTTATTCAAACTTTTCAAATACAAACTTGTTAGTAATAACACACAAACAGATACTACATGCTAGCAATTACACAATGTTTCAAGTAGTATTATTCTCCACCCTTCTTCAGATGGTGCTGCCTTGACTAGTGATAACAGTATTCAAATAGAAATGGAACTCACATCTTTATATTCTTGAATATCAAATTAAAGGCAAATATGCTAACTAACTGAACTATTATGTCAAAGGCAACAGATAGTAAAATTTCATATGTTTATATATCAAGGTTGATTCAAATCCTGATGAGCCCTACATTTTTTTCCAGAAACAAGGTTAATTAGAGGCTAACATATATTGTGTATTGCCACATTGTGTAGACTTATTGGATTACTTGCCATTTCCATATGAGCAGCTTCATTGAATTTTTTTCTTTGCACCTCTTCCTCTCTATCCAATATTTTTGTATTTTACCAATTGAACATATGGTCATTAGTACATGCATGGTCTGCTACTGTAGATACATCTGTTTTTTCTCTTTTAACCATTAGTGTTCTTTCAAATACTGTTCAGCAGAATGACTCATATCATCAATATATTTCCTACCATATTCATGTGATATTTCATAGATGCAGTTTTTGTTCTTCAGCATTTACAGTTTAGGCTTAGTAGAATTAAGAATTCTTGAAGTGTGGTATGGCTTTGGAAAGCTGTTCTAATGTTATATTGACTATATATTTTCTTTATTTTGTTCACCATTCCTGGTATGTATGCATACATTACAGTAATAATGATTGTTTTTTCTATTGGTAAATATCTTTGTTGTCTATTAAAGATTTTGTTGATGACTTCTGAAGAATAACCATTGTCCATGAGAATTTCTTCTGTGTGAATCTTTTCATTTTCCAAATAACTGGTTTCTGAACAAGTTTCCTCATCTCTGTTCCATAATAATAGTGTAATTCCATGTTAAGTGCTTATAGTATGATTGGATATATATGCCAAGTAGTTGCCACCAAGTAGTAGCCAGTGTGTGTTGGTTTCCTATACACTATTGTTTTTACTTTGCTCTGACAGAGACTTGCCATAATTCCAGCTAAGAACCCCAATTTTTATTCTCATTTTGATTTCATTGTGAATTTAATTGAAGGTGATATGTTGTTAACACCAGAATGACTGTAATTGCACCCCACCATGTTATCATCCCACAAATATATCATCAACTTGGAAAATCCACAGTTTAGGCAGATATGGAGTAATATTTATGGCTGTTGCTTCAAGTTTTTTCATGTAGATGTTACTCAGCAAGGGTTACAGTAGTGATCCCATGGCCATCTCTTGATTTTCTTGGAAGAGTTATGAGTTATGTAAAAAGTATGTTTTTGTTATTCAGAACAATTATTTCATTATACTATCACAACTCTACCTATTGGTAGTATAATCAATATAACTCAGAATTCTTCCAACAAAATCAAGGGATGGCCATGGGATCACTACTGTCACCCTTGCTGAGTAACATTTACATGAAAACTTGAAGCAACAGCCACAAATACTACTCCATGTCTGCATAAAGTGTGGCATCACTATGATGATGATACATTTGTCTGATGGCCACATGGTGGGTGCAATTGCAGTCATTCTGGACATATATCAACAACATATCTCATTCAACTAAATTCACAACAGAATTAAAATGAGAACAAAAATTGCATTTTTAGCTGACCTTTTGACAAGTCTCCCTCAGAGCAAACTAAAAACAACAGTGTGTAAGAAACCAGCACATACAGGCAATTACTTGTCATATACATCCAATTATACCATAAGCACTAAACATGGAATTGCATTATCACTATGGAACAGAGCAAAGAAAGTTTGTTCAGAAACCAATGATTTGAAAAATGAAAAGATTCATACAGAACAAACTCTCATGAACAATGTTTATCCTTCAGAAATCATGAAGAAAACCTTTAATAGACCACAAAAAGATATACCAAGAGAAAAAAACAATTAATAGTACTGTTATATTATGTATCCATCCATACCAGGAATGGTGGACTAATTAAAGAAAATCTGCAATCAATATAACATTAGAACATATTTCCAAATCCATACAACCCTTCAAAAAAATCTTACTTCTACCAAGCCTAAACTGTAAATGCTGAAGAACAAAAACTGCTTTTATGAAATACCATGTGAATGTGGAAGGAAATATATTGGTGAGACATATTGTCCTGTTGAACAATAATGAAAAAACACAAACTAATGGTTAGAAGAAAAAAAACAGAAGTGTCTGCAATAGCAGACCATATACTTACTAAAGACTATATGTTTAATTGATAAAATACAACAACAAAATTGGAAAAACAAGGATTTTAAACAGGTCTTCATCAGATTTTCAATATTAGGGATGGTTGGAGAGTGGAGAGGATTAAAGTATGTCCATTGGAATGTGAAGATTTGCTATCTTAATATAAAATGAGCACTGATAATATATATGTGTGTAGGAGATGATGAGCAGAACCAACTGATGAGTGATGGTTCAGCATGAAATATGTACATTGGAAATCTATATTTTTTACATGTATGAAGTCATGTGTATTGTCTGTAGAAGATGGAATGAATGAGTTTAGGTTCAAATCATCTCTAATTACATCTAGCTTGAGTATATACACTATATTTGTATTTAAATATTTAAAATGTTGGATAGAGAGGAAAATGTGCAAAGAAGAAAATTAAAAAAAAAATTCTCATATGACAATGACAAATCCTATAAGTCAACCCAGCATGGCAATACATAATGTAAGGAAGTATCTAATTAATGTTGCTCTTATATAAATATATAAAATTGCTCTTATATAAAATTGCTATTGTCAGTTGCCTTTGAAAGAATATCTCAGTTGATTAGAGCTTTTGCCTTAAATTTGATATTCAAAAATCTAATGGTGTGAGTCTATGTGAATACTGTCACTGATCAGTCAGCAATACCTGAAGAAGAGTGTAGAATAATACTACTCAAAACTTTGTGTAATTACTAATCTGTGTTGTCTATTTGTGTGTTATTACTCCAACATATGATCACATCTAATATACTATCATCACAAAAAATCAAGCAACTATTACTTTAGTCTTACTTTTATCTGATAACTCATGCAAAATCTACATACCTTAAATAATTTCCAATTACTTTTACTCCTTTAGTTTCCCATTTTAATCTACAAAATAGTTCTTGTGAAACAGCTATAAAAAGTTTTAAAGTTATAAATTCATCCTGTCATATAGCCTTCTCACTGTTAACATCCCTATCATTATGTAGTCTAATTGCTACTGTTGCATTTTATAGATATTATAAATATAACAATATCCTAGGTCTATACCCTGATGATTCAATGTGTTAATCTCTGAAGAAATGCCTATAGAATCAAATGTCTTTTCATAATTGACAAATCCCAAACATATTGGCAATTCATATTCCTTGGTCCTTTCTATAACTTCTTTCAATACTTGAACATGATCCACTGTACTAAAATCACCTTTAAATCAAGCTTGTTCTTATAGTTGGTTAAAATTCAAAGTTCTCTGTAAACTAGTTATAATTAATTACCTTGGTAAAAATTTTGTATAGAACTGGTAAAAGACTGATAGTAATACAATTTTCTGCTTCTTCTTTTCCTATGTACTGATTTCTACTTTAACATATCATACCATTTATTCCTTTCTTAGACACTTTATCAATACTTTTATTTGATCAAACTAACAGTTTTGACTGTCCTGCAGTCATCATCAGAGCTACAATATTCAAATATATAATTATACAATTAATACACTTATCCACATATTGATATACATAATTAAATACACAATATAAAAAAATAATTATACTTTTTAATATGACCTTTATAAATCATCATTTCCCATTCTATTACTTTACTTTTTAAATAATTCTATTAATATTTATTTTATATTAATTTATTTTATATCTTTTTATTTTATTTTTTAATTTTTAAAAATATTATTTAATATAATAATTATAACTTTAACATTTATTTTATTATTTAATACATATTATTATCATTTTAGTTATATTATAAAATCAATTTGTAATCTTGTCTTATTCTTATAAAATATTTTTATCAATTAACTTTTCCCACATCATAAATTAATCTTCATTCTTTATTTTATTATACAAAAATTACCTACCCCTTGTTAATTCTATTTCCAAAATCCAACTGAAAAAAAAAAAATCAAAAATTGTATTTGTTTAACACTCCCTCTATTGTCATTTTCTTTAACTTTTTTCTTTTAACCTTTTCAAATTCTAATTATTATTAATAATTGTTTATAAAATTATTGTTCCTACCCTGAAATCCCTATTAAGACTTGGTTTTATACTCTTAATCAAGACTGCCTCTTTAATTTTCCTATCCCTTCTATTATTTGCATAATTAATCATTTTTATACAATCTTTTTCAAACCTAAGACCTGTTTCTAATGAATGCAAATAAACAGAGATCTCTTATCATATTTATGTTGAATTAATCTGGTATAAATTGAATTATTTGTTTCTCCCACATAATTAGTTTTTATATTTTTATTTTTACATGATTTGCATTCAATTTTATACACACCATTTATGTTTTTTTCTACTTTTCTTACATACATATGAAAGATAAATTATGGATGGAAAGTTTTAAAGAAGAAGTGAATAATATGGTATATAAAATAAAAAAAGTAAATATTGAAAATAAACATAAAAAGGAAAATAAGGGGATAAATAATTTAAATAATGTAATTAAAATAAAAGAGGTTAAAGAAATAAGGGATAAATATGAAAAAGAAATAGTGTTTATAAAATCAGATAAAGGTAATAAATTAGTATTAATGAATAAAGAATAATACATTGGTAAAATGAATAAATTATTGGAAGAGGAGTATTTTATTAAAATAAAGACAGATGATACTAAATTAAAAAAATGGAAAGTTTTATGAGTTAGTAAAAGGATTATATAATAATGGGTTAATAGATAGAAAAGTATTTGCATTTTTGGGAAATAAAGATTGTGGTATGGCAAGAATTTATGGAACACCAAAAATATTTAAAGAAGGGCTGCCTTTGAGACCAGTTATAAATGGTACAAACAAATATTTTGATAGAATATCTAAATGGATATCAAATAATATTCTTAAGAAAATATTAATGATAAAAGTAGTTTTTATATTAGAAATTATAAAGAGTTAATAAAAGAAATTAAAGATAAAATAAATGAATATAGTAATTATAAATTAACTATGGTAAAAATAGATGTTGTATCCATGTACACAAATATAAATGTGGAAGAAGCAAGAAAGTTATCAATAAAGATACAGAGATGATGAATATAAAGAAGTTAAAATACCAATAGAGAAATTGAAAGAAATAATGAGAATTAGTTGTAAAGAGATTACATTTGAGTTTAATGAAGAATATTATAAGCAAAACAAAGGATTACTAATAGGAGGAGCATTAAGTGGGGTACTTAGTAATACATATATGGACAATATGAAAGATTTACTGATTAATAATACTAATGGTCCAATTTTTATGAAAAGATTTGTTGATGATTATTTATTGATTTTCAACAAGAGACAGAGACAAATAGATATGTATATTGAAGAAATTAATAGGTTAGATAAAAATATAAAATTTACAATAGAAAAAAAAGATAATAAGTTATCATATTTGGACATTTTGTTTAAAAAAATCATATAAAACTGGTAAATGCAAGACAGAGACATCTCTATATAAAAAAAAACTAATGTAGATAACAATATAACTAATTGGAATTCAAATATAGATGTTAAATATAAAATAAGTAAAATAAATTCAAGAATATATAGAGCTTGGAATTATTGCTCAGGTGAGGAAGATTATAAAAGACAGGTAGAATTAATAATTAAAGAGTTTAAAGATAATGAATATTCAGAAAAAGTTATAGAAGAAAATATAAAAAAATTGGAAGAGAAATACAAGTAATGGGATAATAAGTAGAAAAAATAAGATAGATAAGAACAAATATATAGGTTTTAAAACTCATAATAATAGTATTGTAAAAAGTATGAATAAAATAATTATTCGAATTAACAAAAAGTTTAATAATGTAATAAAATTTAAGATAGTGAATAAAAGAAGGAAGAATATACTTAATATATTAGATTATAAGTATGTAAGAAAAGTAGAAAAAAACATAAACGGTGTGTATAAAATTGAATGCAAATCATGTAAAAGTAAAAATATAAAAACTAATTATGTGGGAGAAACAAAGAATTCAATTTATACCATATTAATAAGAGATCACCTGTTTATTTGCATTCATTAGAAACAGGTCATAGGTTTGAAAAAGATTGTATAAAAATGATTAATTATGCAAATAATAGAAGGGATAAGAAAATTAAAGAGGTAATCTTGATTAAGAGTATAAAACCAAATCTTAATAGGGATTTCAGGGTAAGAACAATAATTTTATAAACAATTATTAATAATAATTAGAATTTGAAAAGATTAAAAGAAAAAAAGTTAAAGAAAATGACAATAGAGGGAGTGTTAAACAAGTACAAATTTTGAATTTTTTTTCAGTTAGGTTTTGGAAATAGAATTAACAAGAGGTAGGTAATTTTTGTATAATAAAATAAATAATAAAGATTAAGTTATGATGTGAGAAAAGTTAATTGATAAAAATATTTAATAAGAATAAGACAAGATAAGAAATTGATTTTATAATATAACTAAAATAATAATAATAATATGTATTAAATAATAAAATAAATGTTAAAGTTATAATTATTATATTAAGTAATATTTTTAAAAAATAAAAAATAAAATAAAGTGATATAAAATAAACTAATATAAAATAAATATTAATAGAATTATTTAAAAAGTAAAGTAATAGAATGGGAAATGATTATATATTAATATGACCTTTATAAAATGGTCATATCAAAATGTATAATTATTTTTGTTTATATTGTGTATTTAATTACGTATATCAATATGTGGATAAGTGTATTAATTGTATATTTGAATATTGTAGCTCTGATGATGACTGCAGGACAGTCGAAACTGTTAGTTTGATAAAATAAAATTATTGATAAAGTGTCTAACAAAAGAGTAAATAGTATGATATGTAAAAGACTGATAGGTTTGTAATTTCTAATATCTTCTTTATCATCTTTTTAAAATAATATTAATACTGCATTCTTCCAATCAACTGATACTTCTTCATCATTTGTCATTTTTATATAACTTTGTTAAAAAAATTTCTATAACTTTGCCTGTTTCTTTTACGACATCAATTATCATTCCATTATTTGGAGCTTTTCCCTTCATAAATTTAATTGCATGTCTTACTTTATCATTTCAAATCTTGTGTAATTCAGAATACATAGTAGTTGTAAAAATTATTTGTCCTTGTTCTTTATTGTTATATAATTCTTGACAGAACCCTTCTATACATTTCATGATGACATCTCTCTTTTGAATAATTGTTCCATATTTTTTCCTCATTGCAGAAATGTTTCCTATCAATACCAAGATGTTGTTTTACATTTTTGATACTTTTATTCTCTTCTATAGCTTTACTTGTTATTTCACAATTATACTTTCTTATATCATTAACAACTCTCATATGCACCATTTTACAAACTTCTAGATATTCAATCCTTTTTAATATAATTTTAGTGTATTTTCATATTCCTTCTTACCTTCAAAAATTGTCTTTACTGGTCAATTGCCTGCTTTTTTATATCAGCTATCTTTGTTGCAATTTTTAAGAGTGTACCAGTTGTCTTCTTGTTGATTTTGTTCATATTTGAATCATGTTCAAAATCTGATAATGTTTGAAAATGATTTGCAACTTATAATTTAAATTCTGTGGGATGTTTCTGAAGATTAGGAGTGTCAACTGTGATACTGTTTTTCTTTATAAATTTTTGCCTTTTTAGTTTTGCCTTAACACGTATCTTACATCTCATTAATCAATAATCATTTCCTGTATTGAATTTATTAAGAACATTACAATCTTGAAATACATATTTTCTATTAGTCAAAATATAATTCAGTTCTGCTATACCTTCATTTGGATGCTTCCAATTCCATTCCCATTTAGCATTTTCCTCAAAAAAGAATTCATAATATAATTTTTTTTCTTTTTCTGCAAACTCCACAAGTCAGACTTCTCTCATTTCTATAACCATAATTAAATTTACTTCCAACATTTTAATCTTTCAATTGTTTTCCAATTCTAGCATTAAAGTCTCCATGACAATTTTAAAATGTTGTTTTTGCCTGATCAAAAACCTTTTGTATATCCATAAAAAAAATTATGAGAATTTGTTGGTGCATAAACTTGAGTTATCTGCATTTGGTATACTACCATTAGGTTGAATAACTAATCATACTAGTCTGTCTGATATAATATCTCTCCACAAGTTATTCCATGTTTTATTTATAATTGAATCCTACTCCACTTGGACTTCTAATATTTATGCTTTTCTAATACAGTACAAGTCCACATTTTATAATCAATTTTCTCTTCACATTTTATTCTAACTTCACCAATAATGTCTCATTTAATATTAGACAGTTCTTCATCCTAGTCCTTGCAACCTTCCTTCACTTAAAAGTGATATGCAGTTGTAAATAGCTAAATAAAAAAGCATCAAATGGCAGCCTGGGTCATAATCAGGAGATTTTTAGCATTCTCCACCTTTGGCGACCTGTTGCAGCCATGGCTTGTGACTCTACACCTGCAGTAGAGGCCATGATTTATTTTTGGTTAACATAATTATAAATATCTATTAGAAAAAAAGGTCATTCACACACACATTCATTGTGTCATCAAAAAAAATTAACTCAAATTTCAATTAAGAACTATCACACAAATTAAGAAGACCATGGTGTTTCTTGATCTTAAACTCAGAGGTAAAAAGCCAATAAATTCAATTTGCTTGTTAGTAAGCAGCCCAACAACGACATGGTAATAACTGCTGCAACAACAATAATGTTTACAGTGGACATTTAAAAATTTTCCCTGCTCAATTTCTTAATTAATCATATATATTTGTCTGAAGCATTTAAGATATTGGATACGCCAATACTATGTATTGTTCAAATACCTCTTATGGTTTAGTTAAACCTAGATAGCATGCCATATTTTTGGTAAATATACAGTTTTGAATGCCTTTAATCTACTGAAGATGTTTTAGTTGTTAAATTAAAACAAAATCAATAAATCAACTGTTAATTTTTAAAAAGGAATTCTGATAAATTTCATTAAGAAGGTTTATTTGAATTTTTTAATAACGTGGTAAGCGACTCGATGCTCTTAACATTGTCATACTTTGGTTCAATTCAGCAAGTGTTTTTGTTTTTTGATAAATTGTCATAATAATAAAAAATTAAGATCTTCCAGTCATAGAACGTGATCAGTGAACTATTTCCAAAAGTATGGATCCTGCTCTCTCGAAACGTTTGAGTTAATGGTCATGATATGATTGCACGGAGCCGACATGAATAGAGTGTACATATTGTATATATATAGTTTCCCATTTTTCTATTAATAAGTTAATCCAAAAAAAAAAAAAAAGAAACAGTAAATACTTTAATTACTTTTTCTACAATGATTTTTTTTAAAAATAACAGTAATAAAAAATAAAATGTAATTATTAAATATGACATTTTCTAGTAAACATTTTCTGGGGGACCCTAAAACTGTAGATTTATTAAAAAACAAGTTGATATCATGATTTATTTGAAAAACTCACATGAGTACCGAAATTAATATATAAACAAATATAGACAAAAAAAGATATAAAAGTGAAAACAAATAAAAAATATATATAAATTATAAGAAATATATATATATGCTTTATTCGAAAATGATTAGTAACAGTCGTTATTGTATTTATCTGAAATGGATGGCGTCAAAGTTGTGAGTGGAGGGAATTTGACAATGGTAAATGAAAATGTAACAATTTACTTTAGATAAATACTTTGCATACAATAGAGATATATATGAGAGATAGTGACCTGGGCCAACTGATGAGTGCTGGTTCAGAACGAAATGCATCTTGGGGGTTATTTGTCTTTTATTATATCTTTATTTATATGAATTTTAAAAAAAATGGGGAAATATGGAGGTGTTTATTATATCTATAAAGATATGTAAAATATCCATAATTAAAATTCATATATAATTAGTAATAAAATTTTGCATTCTCTTTACACACATATATAGACCTCTCCGAAGTTTCTCATTTGAATTTTTCTACTTTTTAAATAACTTACATGGTTTAATGCACTGGTGTATTAAATAGCAAACGATTTCCTATTGAAATCTCACCTTATCATTTTTGGTGTTTGAATGTCAAATGATCTCCTAAGCAACTTTTCAGTCAATAATTTTTAAATATTATTATTCACGTTTTGTTAATGATCTTCACCCTAACGCCTACTTAGAAACTGTTTCCTCTATATCAATTAAAATATGTAGATGTATGTACTTCTAAATATGCATAAGACACACATATATATATAACACATTAAGTAATTCAATATATGATAGTCTAATTTATTCTTTTCAGTACAAAATATACAGTTTCAAAGTCAATAGCGATTTTGCAAATCAGATCATCTTACATTTTAGAGAAAAAAATATATAAAAGCTCTTTATTTTTTAAATTCTATAATTAAAAGTTAAGTCAACCGTGAAATGATATATATAGTTATAACTCTGAAAATAAAAATAATTCCAAGAAACTGAAAAACAAACAATTAAAAGAAAACAGAAAGTAGCATATGACTGCCACTGAATCAATAACCACCAGAGATTATTACATCATCAAATCTTATTTTCCAATTCCTTTTAGCATATCTATAGACATATATTAAAAGTAATTTTATTCCTTCATTCACTTTCATTCTCAAATCTAATAATATTTTCTAAAAATTGGAAAAGAAAAAAAATATTAAGAATAGAACAAATTAAAAAAAATTATTTCTTTGAACAAAGAAACTGATTTTAAAATATTTATTCTATACATTTGCAATATTATATATTCCCATTTCAAAACACAAAAATAATAGACTTTTCTTTAAATTTCCCAAGTTAAACATCATAGTAAAATTTTTATAATTTTATTTGAAAGAACTGTTTGCTTTTTGAGATAATAATAAAATTTAATTAATACTTTGCTTCTTTTCAGTAAGAATATATATTACTTGTTTTCAGATAATATATTGAAACAGTACAGAGAATTCAAGTTAATAAAAGATAATCTGTGGTTATAGTGCCCCACAATTGAGTTGCCATTTTAAACAGTATATCACATTATGGCTGAATTATAAGAAGATGGGAAATCATCATCACCCCAAATAAATATAATGAGCATGAGAGATCAGCACAGAACTAAGTATAAGCTCACCAACATTACCCAAAAGCAATTATGGTTTACCATCATTAATGATCAACAATAAAAATAAATCAACAGTCAATCTTGTGACTGGATTTGAAATGGGTCTAATGTAGACCAGGCCAATTATTTAGCCCTTCCAATACAATATAATAATTTAGATGCACAATCTTAATAATATAACAAAAATAATGCTAGGTTGCTAAAACATGGTGATCATCATCAATCCACTGGCCACTTATTATCATTAATATACTGGCAACTATAAATTTAATTTTAAATAAATAATTAAAATAAAATGTAGGACATGTGACTTTAAAGGATGTGCCTTTTGCATCATCCAGTATCATCATCATCTGGATGTCCATAAAACTAAACATAAACATCTTTTTAATATTTACTAAGGCAATAAACCTAAAGCATGTGTGATTGAAAATGTGAAGGTAGGGACCTCTACAGGTCTTAACCAAAATCTTATCCATTGAAAGAAAAGAGGGGAATGCCTAATATAAGAAGAGGGAAACCACTTCTTTACTTCAACCTACTTTCTATATAAATAGGTGAAGCTGAAGTGGTTAAATCTGAGAGCATGAAGCTATTCAATATTTCACTGATTAAGTCCACAATTCTAATGTGTAAGCTTGTGGTTAAGACCTGTAGAGGTCCCTACCTTCACATTTTCAACTGCACATGCTTTAGGTTTATTGCCATAGTAGATATTACTTATGTAATCAATGTGCATTAAATAAATTTATAATTACAAACCTCTTTTTAATAACAGACTATTATGCATGAATCCACCTCAGAGAACACACACTCTATAATTGTCACTGTGATCAAGAGATATAATACAACATATAATAATTTATAATATTTTAAAATTAAATAAACTCACTGAAATAATTTAAATAATGAAATATAAATTTATTAATGACAATTAAATTAAAATAAAATTAAGGTCAGTAGAATATGGCTATACATATAACTTAAGCCTTCTGATTTTGATCAATACAATAAGCTATCACATTGTGATTTACAAATATCTCATAATAGGCTTTCATAGAATACATGTATCAGCATACAGACATGCCTGTATAAAAAATGAACACATTTGAATTGTGATAAACTGCTAATAAAATTCAATAATTTATTTTAATCATTTATAAAGTATGAGTGATATTGACATATATGTGTCTACATGACATTCATCTACATAACTACATATGGGAATTGTCATATAATATTAAAAAATAAGCTATCACATTTTAATGATGCATAATTACTGTTTTCACATATATATGTGGATACCCATAGACATGTGTGCACACACTGACATTTATATACGATATTTTAATTTGTCAAAATAATAAACTTATTAAAAATATTATATTTTACAATTAATCCTATGTTGAAAATATACATGAAATTCATATATATATATAATAGTATGAATCAAAGTTATTAATTCATTCATTATTTCTAATGGTAAAAAGTTTGTTTGTTTGTTTGTTTTTTTTAAAAAAATATCATGAGATTCAGTTTGTAATTTTTTTTCTCTCTTGATTAATTATAAACATCTTTAAACATACTCCAGAAAGTTCCTTTGTTCCCTAATGTAGAAATATTATTGGAGTTGCTTTTTTTTTTTCAAAATAAAATTGTCTATGCATCAATCATTTGTTTTAGACTTATAATTCACGACAAAATATTTAAAACAGGCAAAACACACTATGTATATTGCCACACACAGCAATCTAGAGTAATCAATCAATGGATGCCAGAAGGCTTGTGTATAAAATCCCCATCTAGTGCCTACTCATCCAATATCCCCAGACTAGTTTCTGGCTTGTGGCCTTTGTCAGAGAGGAGCATTGGATCTGATAACAAAAGTTATACACAAGCATAAGAAGTGGTGGTCATGTGATGTTTATTGACTGAAAAAATATTTACTTGTTTTACTTTTGAATTAGAGATTTTAATTGTCATTTTCAAGAAATTATTTAATATATTATCCTTCTCAATATATATAACACTATTCACTATTTGTACTTTATATATATATATATATATATATATATATATATATATATATATATATATATATATATATATTAGTAAAATCAGTCACATATCACATGACCTATATAGCTTGCATTACCAATATGCAATATATAAAGAGCCTGCTAATAGCTCTAAACAAGCTTATTTATTTTATTATTTATAATAAATGCTACAGGAGAAAATACCTGAAGCCTTTATCTATGATGGTCCCCATCCCCAGACTGGTTTTGAGCTGATGATAGCCATAGCTTGAAACCGGTCTGGGGATGGGACCATCATAGATAAAGGCTTTAGGTATTTTCTCTTGTAGCATTTATCATAAAAAATAAAATAAATAAGCTTTTTTAGAGATTAGCAAGTTCTTTATATATATATCTGAATATAGACAAAACAGTATATTTATAAACTATTTCAAAAATCTAATGGAATCTCTGGGTAAGATGGTCCCTTCTAAACAGTAGACTGGCTTATTTTCATCTTAGGAATGATATAATCCAGTAAATGTTGGTCTGAAATGACCTTCCTTCAGTCTCTACACCACCTAATATATATATATATATATATATACAGACTTTGAACCCATAAAAGCTGAGCCATGCTTCCATGCAAATCCAAACCACCATTGTGACATTATCAGCAGCTCTTGCCTTCAGTTATAAATTCATAGTCATAATGCTGTCTTAATCTGTAAAAACTAAACACTGTAACTCTCTTAATCTTTTTTTCAATCTTTTTATAATCAGGGTAGAAAAAACATAAATTAAAAGCAAGTTTTCTTTATCTTGATAGAAAAAAGTTAATGACTCTTTTCAATTGAATTTAATTCTTTCAAAAACAATTTTGTAGAATTTTTATCAAAATATGTTATACAAGCAATAATTAAAAAATAGCTAGATAGTGGAATTTTATAATTATCAGTATATCTAATGTAACATAAAAGCATACTTGTTTTAATTTCAAAAATCATTATTAATAAAATATTAATTAGACCATTTTAAATGTTTAATTTATAATAATTGTTATAAATTCAAACTTATTTAATCCATAGCTGGAATTCCAGTGTAATATAGAATATATCTACAAAAAATGTTATTTGTGTTTATTTCTACTTTTCCTCTCAACTTTATATACTTATATATACATGCACACACACTTCTATGTTGTTGTATGCCATGAGACACATAACGACCTCAATATATATATATTATAATTTTTGGGAAAGATAGAGAAAGATCCAGTCTTACCGTATCTGCCATACAGGGCGCCACTAGGCCATTTGAACCTAGAAAATTTATAGAGTAGACAGATATGCACTGTTAAGATCACGACCGCCAGCCCAAGTCACTAGCTCATGAAGTAGCAGAGGTTTAAAACATTTGTTAAATATATTTCTTTTAATAAAGAATACTAAAAATAATCACTGTCAGTATTAATAACACAAAAAGATTTTATTCATGTATATATATATATATATATAAGTGATGACACACAAACTTGAAAAATAATTATGTAAAAAAAATTATGTTTATGTTTCATTATTATTTACTATTATTTTTAACTTTAATTTTTAATCTTAGAATGTTGAGTATAGATGAGCCACCCCGATGACACACTTAAAAGATTTTCAAACATTTGACTTCAGGCTAAAAGTCCGCAGCCACACTAATGCTCACTTCCAGATATATATTAGCAACCAATGCAATGCGAACATGTTAGCATAGAATCATGCTGGCAGAAATGGGCATCTGAACAGTGTGATATTATTAGAGAAAACATGATCTTCGACCAGTATAGGAATGTACTTCTGTCTGGTGAAGGAATCATGCATGTAATAGAATAAAAAAAATAACACTTCGTATGGATGGAAGAGCTGTCTATCTTGCCGTGCTTATCCTCCCAATCCATAGAGCTGGAATGGGTCAATGGCACAGAAAATATGTCTGTGTCCATTTCAACGATATGACTACCTCTTTGGGGTCATGCATTCAGTTGGACTCATTGCCTTAAGGATCTGTTTGTAATTTTTATTTTTAAGATTAAAAACTCTCTTCATTATTTTTAAAATTAAAAGGTTTTTTATTATATTTTATTTAAAAATTAGAATCTTTGTTTCGATTCTATAATTTTTTTAAAGCTTATTTTATTTCAATATTTAAATTAAACATATTAATAAATTAATAATTCATTATTTGTGCATTTTGAACGTTTGTGCTTTTAATTCAGTATTAGATATTTACAAAAAAGTTTAAGTATTAAAATTTAAATGTAACGCATATATATATCCCATTACAATATATATGATTAATTCTTACATTCATATTTCATATGATTATTAAATATCATGAAAATACTGCTCATTTTTTGAAATTATAATTTGTGTTCATTTTAAAATTGCAAAAAAACTGCATAAACTATGTGTGTGTGCATACGATCATTCTCGGCACTTCTTTTTCCTCCTTAGACTGGTCCTATGTTTTCTTCTGACAAAAATTGAAAGTATGAAGTCATCCTGATAATACCATGTAATCTAATCATTAGTACTGAAGTTTTATAAATATTCCTCAGAATACGACAACATTTGTTTTTTTATTTGGATGACCCAAAACTTTAATTACTGTGAAAATAGTGATTACAATAAAATATCTTTTCAAAACCTACAAATCCAAAGCAAAATAGAAACTCCTATTTTGTGGTCCTTTCCATATTTTTTTTAATAATTACATGTAATTTGCTATGGCAAAAAAGAGTTTTAAATCACATCATTCTTTTGTTTTGAGTCCAAAGTTCTCTTTGCATATGTTTCAATTAATCTAATAAAGAACTTGTACAGAACTCATAAAAGACTAAACACTTTGTTGTATTTTTATATTGGACTATTTCCATCAACTAATATGCTTTGTAATTTTACTATTTTCTTTATCATCTATAATAATATTAATATAATTAGTATAATCTTGCAGTCATGTGTTACATATTTACCATGTAGATATTTTATCCATAGTTTTGTCAATTCTTTCTCTATTTTTCAACCACTTCTTTTAAGATGTCAATAATAATTCCTCATTTTATAAAGCTTTACCTTTCATCATAGATTTAATTGCATGTCTTACATCTTCATTTAAAATTCCTGACAATCCACATATTGTAAATGTAGAAATAACTTTGTATACTTGTTCATTATTATTACATATTTTTTTGTAGAATTCTTGAAATATAATTCATAGTTTTGTCACTATTTTTTGATCAACTGTTCTATCTATCCTTCTTTTTGGTGAAACAATTTTGTTTACAATATCAAAATGATGATATATACTTTTAATATTTTTATTCAAATACTTTTGATATTTTTATTCTCTTGTATATTAATTCACTATTACAATTTCTTATATCAGCATTAACATTTTTGTATCATTTTACAGCATTCCAGATATTCAATTCTCTTCTTAAAAGATCATTTATATTTTTTTCATGTTCCTTCTTATTGTATTGTCAGAACTGACCAGTGACTTCCTATTTCTTGAACAAGATATCTGCATAGAAGCTCTTAATCAAATATTTATATTCTTAATGAGTTCATTCAAGTACAAGCTATCTTTAAAATCTGTTAATACTTTAAAATTATTTGCAAGTTATAGTTTAAATTCAGTGCAAGATTTCTGAAGGTTAGGAATGACAATTGTTAAATACCACACTTATTAGTTTTTATATCTTTAATCAATAATCACTTTCTGTGTTGAATCTATTAAGAAAATTACAACATTGTAATATACTCTTTCTGTTAATCAAAATATAATTCAATTCTTCTGTTCTTTTACTTGGATGTTTCCATGTATGTTCCTGTTTAGAATTTTTCTCAAATCAGAAAGTTATAATGCAAATTTCTAATTTCCACAAATTTGTTAGCTCTCTAATTTCTACTTCCATAGCCAAATTTACTGATAACACTTTCAGTTTAGAATCATTTTTCAGTTGTAGATTTAAAATCTCCTATGACAATTCTAAAATGTTGCTTAATGTGTTCACAAGTACTTTGTACAACTTTGCATAAAAATTTTCTATTCCATCATCTTGAGTATTTATCGGAGCATAAAAATGAATTACGTGCATTTGATATCTTCTACAATCTTCCACACTGATTGACATATCTTCAATCTTCATAATATTCTTCTTCCATTATTTATTCGTAATAAATCACTCTACTTGGGCTTCCTATATTTATGTCTTTCTATTATTTAAATCATATGTACTTCACAAATTCTAACAATCCCCCATCTAATAATTTTTCTTCCAAATCATGCAATATTAACTGACATAAAAATGCTATATAGTTATAGGTAGTAAAGTACATGGTCATTATCATATGGCTGCCTTTGATGACAACTTTAGTCCTGTAAATGAGGACTAAAAATTTAGTTTTATCTTTCATGATTTAAAATATATTTTAAAAATATTATTCATGAACACACATTCATTCTACCTTCAAAAAAAATTCAACTAACATTTCAGCTAACTATCATCAGTAATTACATTATGAAGAAAGATTGAGGTGTTTCTTATTATTACATTCAAAAATAAAAAGTCAATAAGCTTGGCTGATACATTGTGGGAGCAGCATACCCATGTTTATTTACAATATTAATAATCACACAACAATAAGAGCTGCAAAAGTAAAGACATTCTAAATAAACATTAGAATTTACCTTACTCTATAAGCTTTTTTTTTTCCATATGTCAAAGCATAAGCCAGGAAGCGAACCCACAACAACCGTCTGCAAGCAATTGCTTGCAAGGCTGCTGTGCTAACCTCTTGGCTACCAACACTTGACTACTCTATAAGCTCTTTAAAGCCTGAAAAATGAATTATAAGATTGTCAGTTAGTAACAAAACTTCTTTTTTAAGTATTAATCTAATTGCTATTATATGTTTAATTATGGTAATCAGAATTAAATAATGGAATTAAATTATTGTATATATAATTAAAGTTTAAAAATATATTTGCACAAATGCAAAAACCCAATCCTCATGATAGAATGAGAAGCCCATAATAAACAGATCTTATATAAATTGACCAACTTCAATCAATACTTTACTTTTTCCCCATGTTTAAAAATGATAGTATTAAATAAATATGTGCAAACAAATTAATATATAATAGAATATATATTTTATTAGGATAAGAAATATCCTCTATGTGAATGCTTTCTCCGAGGGCTAAGTGTCTAAAAGAGAAATTGGGAATGCTTATATTTATTTAAAAAATTGTTACTTATAATTGTTACTTATAATTATTATATTTTTTTAGCTTTATTGTTTTTTGCAACATGTTAGCTTTATGAAGCATTTAATAATTTTATATCTAATTTCATGTTAATGTAAAAATTCTATCTTCAACACATGCATAGAAAAATGAATGGGATGTTTTTTTTTTGCAACCAACATGTTAAAATATGTTTAATTTTATAAGTGTAGCATTTAGATTGTAATTATATAGGTAATTATTCTTTCTCACTAGCACAGTTAAACAGTAATATTAAATCTGCAAGGATACTCTCACCCCAGCCACAAGGTAGAGCCTTTGAGAAAATATGATCTTATTTCCTCAAAGTCTCTATCTTGTGGCTGGGTGAGAGTATTGTTGCAATTTTAACATCTCTGTTTAACAGTGCTAGTAAGGAGGGACAATTACCATCTATATAATTATAATATAGGTTTACTGATAGTGTTTTTTCCAATAGTAAATAAATTTTTGTTTTTTTACTTTATTATTTTATTGAATATGAAGAATAATCATAAACATCCATTCAAAAATGAGTATGGCCATTTCAACTCCAAAAAATGAATAAAGAAAGTGGGAAAGAAAAAGAATTTTGTTGTGACTATATAAAACAATATGTGAATGACAAATACATTTCCAGAAAGAAACATAATGGATGAAATTAATTGTATAATTAAAATTGGTTAGGGTGCTTTTGGTAGAAATAACTTGATACTAAAAGGAAATATCCCTATGTGTTTTACCAGTTCTTACTTATGGATCTGAGACTTGGACACTTAATAGAAGAGCAATACAGAGATATCAGACCACTCAAAGAAGTATGGAAAGATGCATGTTGGGAGTAACAAGAAGAGATTGAAAACACAATATATAGATAAAATAACAAACAAGTGTTACTGACCTCATTGAAAAAATTAAAAGACTGAAGTGATGTTGGAATTGACATATTGCTAGAAGAGATTATAATACATGGACAATTGAAATCTTAAAGTGTATTCCAAGAGATTGTAAAAGACCCAGAAAAAACTCATGTGAGATCGAATAAAAATGGTTGATAATGGTGATGATAGAACATGATAGTCCTATTTGTTGATTATTTGTTAATTTGCAATGTTGCCTTTTATTTTCATCAGCAGCAAATTTTTCTTTCAGAAACATTTCAGTACCTCATCTAATAATAGCTCTCCAATGTATTCTCTGTTTTATCCTCTCAATGGAAATAATTGATATTGCATTTCTTTATAATGTCTTTGAAATAACCCCTATAAAGTAGATAGGTTTTACCTCTCCTACAAAATCCATGTTCAAATTTACCATAAAACACTCTTTTAGCAGATCTTCCATTATTCATTCATTTTCCATGTCCAATCCAACAAAGATGCGAATTTACAATAGTGGAATAAATAGTATCACATCTTGCAAGCTGACAAACATATTAATTAGTTTTATGACTTTATAATTGTATTTTTAAAATTTTACAGAATGTCTTTACACAAAACTTTTTAATGCCTTTATATTGTGCTGATATGGTGTCCAAGTTTCATATTCATACAATAAGTTAGGTAAAATAACATCTTTATTTACACTTAACCTAATTTCTATAGTTATTTCCCTATGATGAAATGCTCTATCTTTTAACTCATTAAATGCAGTCGCATCACTTTGGAGTCTATGTCCAATCTCAACAGCTAAGATCAGCTTTCTAATTATAAAAATACCACAGTATTTAAAATAGTTTACATTCTCAAATTGATACTATCTAATCTGAAACATCAGTGGCTGATAAAGAACTTGACCCTTTTGAACATTAATTAATAAACAGACATTGTTACAAATTGCATTTTAAATATTAAGAATATCGTGTAAATTATCTTTTGAATTAGAAAAATAGCACAATCATCAAGCATACTATAAATCCACAATATAAGAAGATGAGGTTCTTATTTTTCTTTTTAACTGATTCCAATTTAAAATTCCACCACCAAATTTGTATTGTATCTTGATTACTGTCTGGTTAAGCCATCAATAAACAATGTCAATGTCCATTTAATAAAAATTGAAAATAAAGTTGGAGTAAGTTCACATCCTTGTTTATTACCAGTTTTTATTTCAAATGCTTCAGATTTTCCATCTGTAATAAAAACATTTCTCCTTATTCTATCATATAGAAGCTTTAATATAAGAATACATTTCGATGGATAACTAACTAATTTCATACAATGCCATAGACCTTTCCTATTAATTAAATAAAACACCTGACCAAATCAATAAAAAACAAAACATGCCATTCCTTTGTTCCTAACATTTGTCTTACATTTACCTGACAAGAATAATCATATCTACAATGCTTCTTGATTTCCTAAACCATATTGAATCTCTGGTTATCCATTCATCTATAACTGGAAGCAATGTATTCAACAAAATTTTTAAAAGTATTTTTGCTGTAATGGATAATAATGACAGTCCCCAATAATTAGCACAATTTTGTCTATTCCCCTTGTTTTTAAAAATTGGAACAATTACTTCATCCCTAAAATCAGATAACACAATATTTCTTACAAATTCCAATATTTTGGACACTACCACATCACCACATATTTTACAACTTCCCCAGGTATTTCATTAGGACCTTTCCATTTTTAAGATTACAAAGAGCTGTTTTGACTTCATTGAATTGGATACCTCATTAAAATTCATCATATCAATTATTGTATAATAATGTAAATGATTATCAAAATACTCTTTCCCTTGACAAAATATCATCAGATATCATCTCTCGGGTTCATACGTTGCTTTCAATGCATCAAAAAAAGGATGTAGAATAACAACAATAAGTGATATCTATATCTTTTTTTACAGTTTTAATCCAATAATCATTTTTAGACTTTTTGTCAGTGATTAAACTTTTGCCTTCAGATTTCTATATTTATTTATGAAGTTTCCATTCAATCTATTATTTTCCCAACACAAAGAATATTACAACTTCTTAATTAAATCACTAATAATATTATCATTGTCAGAAAACCAGTTGTGATTCTTTTTTTTAGTGAACCCAAGAATAAATTTATTATATCCATAACACCCTCCTTAAGAGAATTCCATGGTTCAGTAATATAACAGTCCTGAACATTCAAATTAATTTCAGTGTTTAATAGCAATGGAGAATTAAATATGTATAATAGATTCTTTGAAAAATTAAACATCAATTTTCTTGAAATAAAATTGGAATAATATCCTTTTTAATGTTCCTATTATTTTAGTCTTGAAACATTTTAATCTATGATATGTTCAACAATCTCAGCTTGAGACTCCTAACAACAATATAACCTATTAAATGCTATTATTATGAATGTGGATGCATCCATGTTTCTTTGTAGTGGTCTTTATGCCTAAAAAAGGTGTTTGTGATAGTCAATCCATGTTTTGTGCATAAATTCTATAATAACAAACAATTTAAATTTATAGCCCCAATACCATTACTTTCACTAACTTTTGTCATGACTACTATTTGTGCCAATCCATGTGCCATGCATTTAAGTCATCAAAAAAAAAATTCAATTTTTAATGCCCTTGTGATAATAATGTCATCCATCAAGTAATAACTTTTGCTTCCTTTTCTGAATTCTCTAAACATAAGGCTGGAGCATAGGCATTGATAAAATCTCTAGTACCATTATGCAAAGCAAGTTTTAAGATCATTAGCCTTTCATTAATACAGTGAGGAATACCAATAACAGAAGATACTAAATTAGATTTTGCAGCTAAATAAACACTATTTATTCTTTTTCCACTAACTGATCGGCCTTTCCAAAAAATCAATCCAGATGTTTAATACTTTTCTTTCTTCTGGGAAATGAGTTTCGCTAAGAGCAGCTATATCAATCTTAGACTTGACAATTCTTTAGCCACAAGTGCAGTCTTCCATTTGGGTCTTGAAGAATTATATCAAATATTTGCACGCTCCATGCATCTATAATTAAAAAAATAGACTTTTTATCTGTAATACTTACCTTTAGCACACCAACCATCATTTACTATACCACTACTGCTGCTATTATTCTTACTATTCTTATTATTTCTACCACTGAAATGAGTACCCTGTCAAGCATGACAGCCAAGCCATATGGTGTGAAACAGTCCACTTTAGATCACATTTTATAGGCCCTTTCACTTCCATATTAGTCAGAAGAATCCCTAAATATGGCTGTGTAAACATACAATATTTGCCAGCCAAAACTCAAATCTCACTTAAATCCAATTCCAAACTGTCTTGATTGTACTGCTCAAACAAAAAACACATCTAAAGCCTACCAATCTACTATGATTGTCCCCATCATTGCTTTCTTTATTCTCAAGAGCTTGATTAAAAAAAGGAATGAGGACAATGAAATCAGAAATGCTATGTATATACATAAACGATGAAACTATTGTATCACAAACACACAATACGACTGTCACAATTACTGATGACAAAAGAGGCTACCAACAGGACCCTATAATAAGTTAGTGAAGAAGAAAAAAGGAGAGAGAAAAGATTGTTTGCATCATAATAATAGCTAGTCTTCGATGAACCAACATCCTGTCTTAAAAGGCAGCAGAAAATATTGGTTGGACACTGTGTGATTGATATTCACAGTCAGACTTCCATCCAGTGGCCTGAGCCTAGCAACTGGTTATTTTATTGAACAAACACTAGTAAAGAATGCAATGATCTTTCTCATTATAATAATGATAGTTTACTGTAATTCATTCATAAATAAACCATTTTTAGATCTACTGTAAAAATAATAAAAAAAACATTTATTGTGAAATTATAAGTTGTAAAAGAAAGACAGCGTGATTACATAATATATTTATTATCTTGCCAACAATCATTTGATAAAATTATATAATAAATCATTCATAAGAATTACTTTCCTATAATATTGGTGAAACATATATATACACAAGGCATAAAAATATATTTGTCTTTTGTCTTTGTCAATACTGAATTTGAGTGCCACTGTGTTGGATTAATACATTTTAATGTTGAGTGCCTAAAAGGAAAATAAGCCCTTCAATAACTTAATGCAAGGCAAATCTTATTTTCTAGAAAGTTTTAAACTGAACAGTGATTGTTAAGTCATTAGAAATATTGAGTAGTGAGCTTATTATCAGTGTTTCTTTTTGGTTTCCATTGACTAGTAATTCATCATTATTATCTTTATTTTCTTCTTTTGAGAAAATCCATTGAACATTACTTTAGTCATTTTAACATTTACCATTGATCATACTTTCTTACTTTCATCTGATAACTATTGCAACATTTCCTGAAGATCTAAAGCATTATTTGCAAAATAACTGCATCATCTGAAAAATCTAGATGACTTAAATACATTCCACTTTTCTTATTCCTTTAGCTTCCCATTTTAATCCACAAAATACTTCTTGCAAAATTGCCATAAAACATTTTGGACATATGGAGTCATCCTGTCGTATAACTTCCTCAATGTTAATCTTTTTAATATCATTATGTTGTTGCATTATTATATCTTTCAGAATATGACATTATCCTGGGTCTATACTTTAATAATCCAATGCTTTAATTACTGAAGAAATGCTTATAAAATCAAATTCGTTTATGATCTATAAATCCAAAACATAATGATAACTCATATCATTGGTCTTTTCTATAATTTCTCTCAATAATTGGATATGATTCATTGTACAAAAACCAATTTTAAATCCAAATTGTTCTTTTGGTTGGTTAAAATCCAAAGTTCACTATAGCTGAATTATAATTATTTTGGTAAAAATTTTGTTTAGAACTGATAAAAGATTTATCTCTAATTTCTAATATCTTTAAATATTAAAATTAATGCTGCAATAATCCAATCATCTAGTACAACTTTTCCAAAAATATTCTATTTCTTTACCTGCTACTTTTAACATGCTGATTATAATTCCATCATTACCTCAAACTTTTCTCTTTTCCATAAATTTAATTGTATGTCTTAATTCTTCATTTAAAATCCTAGGCAATTCGAAAGACATAGTAGTTGTAAAAAATACTTTTCCTTATTCTTTATTGTTATATAATTCTTGATAGAACTCTTTTACACATTTCATGATTCCATCTCTCTTTTTAGTAATAGTTTCATCTTGTTTTCTTATTGCAGAAATAAGTTTCCTACTAATACTAAAATGTTTATCCTCTTAAGACTTTTATTCTCTTCTACAGATTTCCTTGCTAGTTCACAATTATACATTTGTATATCATCATCAACTCTTTGCACACTATTTTGCAAAACCATTTTTTCATAAATCATCTAGTCTCAGTAAAAATTTTTATTGATAAATTGGTTTTTTTGTACCAACTACATTTGTTGCAATTTTTAAGTTATCAGTTATGTTCTTATTGATTTGGTTCAAATTTGAATCACTATTCAAAATCTGTTAATATTTGATAACGATTTGCTAGTTCTCATTTAAATGCACTGAAATGTTTCTAAAGATTAGAAATATCAACTGTGAATATTGTTTTTCTTAATAATTTTTGTCTACTAGTTTGCATTAATATGGGTCTTACATCTCACTAATCGATGATTACTTCCTGTGTTGAACTTATTAAAAAAATTATAAACTTGAAATACATGTTTTCTGTTAGTTAAAATATAATCCAATATAGCTATACCTTCATTTGGGTGTTTCCATTTCCGTTTAACATTTTCTTTAAAAAAAGAATTCATAATATAAAGTTTTTTTTCTTTTTCTGAAAACTCCACAAGTCATTTAGTATATGTCTGAAGGTTTGTGATGATGGTATATTATAAGATGTGATATGTTGGACTATTTCCATCATTTATGAGTGAATGTTAAATGTATCGAAAATTTTAAACTTTATTTAAACTTTCCAAATACATCAACTTGTTAGTAATAACCTGTATTGTCTATTTCTGTGTTATTACTAACAAGCTGATGTATTTGGAAAGTTTAAAATTTTCGATACATTTAACATTCACTCATAAATCATGGAAATAGTCCAACATATCACATCCACAAGTTGATTATCTCTCTCATTTCTATCACCATAAACAAATTTACCTACAGCACCTTCACCTTTCAATTATTTACCAAGTCCAGCATTAAAGTCCCCCATGACAATTTTAAAATGATGTTTAGTGTGTGATAAATTGTACATCTATATAAAAATTCTCTACTTTGTCCATCATGATTGGGGGGGGGGGTTAAACCTCAATTACCTGTATTTGATATCTGCTATTAAGGTGAGGAACTAATATTACCATTGTGTCTCATACACCATCCATCTCCATAATGCTGTTCTTCCACTTTTCATTTATAATGATTCCTACTCCACTTATACTTTGAATGTTTGTGCCTTTGTAGTACAGAACATGTCCACTTTTTAAATCAATTGTCTCTTCACTTTCTTTCCTAACTTCACAGAGTCCAATAATGTCCCATTTAAAATGAGATAATTCTTTCTTGCAATCTTCTTTCATTTGAAAGTGATCTGCAGTTTTAAGTATCTAAATAAAATTTCATCATCAAATGGAAGGCTGGGTCTGCAATCAAAATATTCTTAGCACCCTCAGCCTGTGTTCAACTTGGCTGGCCACTCTATAGCCTCCTGATAATGAGGGCCATGAATTGTTTTTGTATGTCCTGATTGTAAATATTTATTTATAAAAAATCATTCACACAAACATTCATTCTGCCTTCAAGAAAATTCAACTGATTTCAGCTAAGAAACTATCAGGCACCTAAGAAAAAAGACCATGGTGTTTTTTTATCTTAAATTCAGAGGTAAAAAGCCAATAAACTCATCATGCTGAATAATACTTATTAGTGAGCAGAAAATTCATATTTATATATTATATGTATAATCACATAATAATAACAGCTGCAATGACAAGGATGTATGAAGAGGACATTATGTGTGTTGGATTTTCCTAAACTTAATGAGCCATTTGAATTTCATTTACATAAATTTAAAATAATTGTAAAAATATAAGCTTTAACTCAGACTAATGTAATCATAAATATATGAAAACTGTATAAAGAAAATATTACATGAAGAAAAGAATAGTAAAAAAAAAAGAGAAAAAAAGCTATTTTTTATTAAGAGAGAAAGTAGTTTGAATAATAGACAGTTAAATAATGCAGGAAAAACAACATAAAACAGTACATCATGAGAATTGATGTGCTTATTTATTGTTTGGGGGTAGTTGATAATGAATGTGTTGCAGTAAATGAAAAGGCTTCATAGTGTTTAATATTTAAAACATTAATATGTCCATGATTATTTTCTATTACCATCACTTTCAACTAAAGATCTACTGCAAGGTAGTATCTCTAATCAATAGCTTTTCATTCTCATATCCTATCTGTAAATGTGCATATTTATTCCATGCTAACTTACAGATAATCTCTATCTAGGACTGTTTCAATCACTTGGGGATTCCATTTAAAATGTCAACTGTTCATCTATTGCCATATAATCTATCAATATATCCATCTAAGTTCAGTTTCCAATCTTTTAATTTTTTCAATAATGTCAATGATATCTAATTATTCTCTTTCACATGCAACTCATTTTCAATCCCTCATTGATATTCTTTCCATTCTTCATTAAATGGTCAGAAGTCTTCATATTGTTCTTCTGAAGTGTGTCCAACTCCTAGATGTACAACTATAAATACTACCAAAAGAACTTCATCTACGGTTAAGTTCATGATTATTTTCATTTGTTATGGTTTCATATTATTAATAAGATAATTAAGGTATTTGAAAATGTAAAGTTATTGTAATTCATGACTATCACTCTCCATTTTACTCTTGTGAAAAAATACACTGAACATTATTTTCATTATTTTATCATAAACTTTTACACCAATTTTCTTATTTTCATCTAGCAAAATTTTCTGAAGCTTTGAAGTATTATTTAAAAAAAACAATCATACCTTGTACTTTTTTTTCATGTGTCAAAGCATCAGCCAGAAAGCGAACCCATGACAACTGCTTGTAAGGCGGCTGTGCTGACCACTCGACCACCAACGCTTGACACCTTGTACTTTTTATACCCTTAGTCTTTAATCTACAAAATATTTCTCACAAAATGGCTGTAAAAAGTCTTACAGATAAAGTCCCTGTGTTACCCTTATTAACGTTAATCTTCTTAATGTCACTACGTAATCTAATCATTGTTATTGTATTTTGATGAATATTTTTCAGAATATAATTATATGTTTAGATGGTATATCTTATTTACCAAAAGCATCTCTGCAGAAATGTTTGTAGATCAAATGTTATTTTCAAAATATATAAATTCAAAATATAATAGCAGTTCAAATTCATTGGTCCTTTTTATAATTGCTTTCAATACTTAAATGTAATACACTGTTCTAAAACCAATTTAAATATATCTTGTTCTTTTGCTTGGTTTGTATTAGAAATTTTAATATGAACTCATTGTAATCAACTTGATAAAAATTTTGTATAGAACTTATGTCTGTAATTTTTAATAACTTCTTAATCACCTTTCTTAAATATCAATATTTCTACTGCATTCTTCCAATTATCTGGCATATCTTTATCAATTAGACATCTTGTATAGAATTTTTCTAATAATATTTCTATTTCTTCATTTGCCTTTTCTTAAAGATATCAATAAATATTCCATTACTTCCTAAAATTTTCCCTTCTTTGTAGACTTATTTATTGAATATAATTTTGCAACCCACAAATTATAGTAATTGCTTTTTCTTCTGTCTTGCTATATAATTATTTATAAAATTCTTCTACATATTTTACTATATCAGAACTTCATTTTGTAATATCATAATCTTTATTTTTTATTGCTTAAACAAATTTGCTTCCACTGCCAAGAGGTTGTTTCGTATCTTTAACTCTTTTACATTATTTTACAATTTTTCTTGACAAATCACTGTTGTATTTCCTATGTCATTATTATCTCTTTTTTGTAGTTTTTCCCCAAATACTACATTTCAAGTACTTCTACTGAATCATTTTTCTAAAAATCTTCATATTCTTTCTTCTCTTCATATATTGTTTTGTATCATTAAAAATATTAATTAATGTTTCTTATTACATTGCCAAATGTACATAATATAATATTAAATCCCCTATGCCCTTTATTACTGTTTCACAATGCTTTAATTACCATCCTCTTTTACAGTTTTGATTGCACCAGCAATCTTCTTTTTTTTTAAAGAAATCTGAAGAAGATTGCTGGTGCAATCGAAACTGTAAATGCATTGTGAAACAATAATAAAGTGCATAGATGATTTAATATTATATTATAAAAAATTACTGTCAATTGCTTTTTTATAATAGCTATTTTTGATGCAGTTCTTATAATAATGTCAGTCAAATCTAAAGCAACTTCAAAACCTCAATATTCTAACATGTAAATTCATTGAAATGTTCTTGAAGCTCAATAATATCACCTATTAACACTGTGTTTCTTAATAGTTTCCATCTCTTCAGTACTGAATTAATGTGTATCTTTCATCTCACTATGATCAATTATAGTGCCAAATCTATTAAGACCATTATAATCTTGAAATACACATTTTGCCGTAGTCAACATATAATTCAATTCTAATATATCTGCATTTACATATTTCCCTGACCATTTCCATTTATCATTTTAACCAAAAAGTTTTTATGTTTTAGCAAACTGGCAAAAGTTCTATCCTCTTTAACTACTGCCACCATAACCAAATTTACCCACAATACTTTCCACACCAATTGTGTCTCCAATGACAATTTAAAATGTAATTTGGTATGATAAAGAACATTTTGTATATCTATATAAAAATCCTCTATTTTTTATCACAATGAGAATTCCTTGGAGCACAAATCTGAAATACTTGCATTTGACGTCATTCATTAAATTGAACAACTAATTTTGCCATTTTTTCTAATATACCAACAATTTCCATGTTGTGGTTTTTACCATTTTTATTTATAACGAATCCTATAATACATATTACATATATTTGTGTCTGTGAAGTATAGTAGAAGTAATTCTTGCCATTGTGTCTGATATATCAGCAATCTCCACAATGATGTTTTCAACATTTTATTTTTAATGAATGCCACACTATATATTATATGCCTTTGGAGTATTATAGATGTAAACTTTTCAAATTGTCTATTCACTTTTAATTCTAAATTCGCAAAATCCTACAGGTCTCCGTTAATATTAAAAATACTCTTCTTGCAAACTTCCTTTAATTGAAAATGATGTGCTGTTGAATGTACATAATAAACTATCATCAAATAGAAGCACAATCAGAATATTGTTAGCGCACTTTGCCTTTAGCCACTAACCACTACAGTAACTAATTATTCATAGCGTCATAAAAGTAAAAGATCACAATTTACTTTTATCTTTAATGACTGTAATTATCTAATCAAAGATTATTCACCCACACATTCTACCCACCTATTAAGAAATTATCATGAAAATACGAAATAAGATGATAATGTTTCTTAATCTTTACCTTAAAGATAAGTAAAAAACCAGTAACCTCATCATGCTCTCTAAAATTTTATATTGAAAAGCCCATTCACATGAATGGTGCATATGAAGTATTAAATTGTACTGAGTGCTGTATTAAAAGGAGTGTATGGAGTATGCCTCAATAACTGGCCGTGCATCAAGTTACCAAAGAGGAACCAAACGGTTTCTTTTTGGTCAACAGAAAACATCTTTATGCAGCTATATATATATATAAAATAAATAAAAATATCCGTTAATTAAATATAATATACAATATATATATATATATATAATTTGTTATAAAAACAAGATTATATCTGAAATATTATTTTATCAAATCAAGAACAATAAATAATTACTATTTTATATGATAATATTCATTCATTTTTTATTATATATAATTATATATATTTTTTAATTTGTAAATGTATACCCCCTTTTATTATTGTCAAATTTGCAACGCTTTTTATTATAGTCATCGGTGTTCTTTATAGATTTATTTAGTTAGCAGTTGTTTATAATAATTTCTAACTTTCTAAGAAACTATCTTCTGACTTGATATACAACTCTCCATGATGCTGCCACTGTTTAAGTCATGCCAAAAGATCATGTATAATATTATTAAAAAGATCTATCTACAATGATTTGTTTAGTTTTTGATTATTATTTGTGTCATTCAAAAATGTAAATGTGCTCCCAAAAATGTTTGCTGATTCCTACATTTTCCAAATGAAGATAAAAACTCATCTCTACTTGAATTCATATTCTCTTTAAAAGAATATAGTGGGCAAACTGTGTCTTGTCATATTAAATCTTCTTAATTCTCATTTGTTCCTCCCAACTTTGGTTCATAAATAAAAATGAAGACTCAACTTTGTTTTATTAGTCTTCACACACACACAACTCAATATATATGCAAAAAAATAGATGTTAATTCCGTCCTCTTAGAGAAACAACGTAAAAGCGTTACGCACAAAATTATCGAGTATCGATATGCAATATTTAAACTATTTCTTATACTTTTTTATCATTTAACTTTGAATAAGTAGATACCAATTTGCAAACTAATGCTTAATAAGCAGATGGATTGGGGATTGATCATTTATTTCAAAAATATACTGAGGTTAAAAAAAATTGTTTTACCTAGTCTGGATTCAAACCCCACTTAATGGTATAATCATTATATGAAGAAGTCCATCATATATGTGTATGCATATAAAATAGATTTTTTTATATATAATATATCGAGGAAAAAAAAGTAAAAATAAATGAGGTCAAAATATATAGCTGTACACATATTTAATCGATTCTACAAATACAGAATACTTATGTAGTCAGGATAAAAAATTTATAGAAGTTCAAATATTAAAAAATCATAACAAAATTATACACATATTTATTTATATAAGATAATTCCATTAAAAAGATTTGTAATAAAAAATATAAATTTTTGAAAAAATCACAACAGTTCAACATTCATTTAAAATATTACATGTGCAATATATAAATATCGTGTGGGTAATCAGTTTTCTATAGAACAAATGTGACATGTTTACATGCTTAACAGAATGACATGGAATCATACATGTTTAGTGAGATACAATTTCTTTTTTTTTTCAAATCTAATATTGATTTACTATCAAAAATGACAATTCTTTAAAAGACATAAGAAACAAATATAAGAAAGAAAAAAACACGAAGAAGCACAAAACTTGGTGAATCATAAAAAAGTAATCAACAATTTAAAAATGAGTCAGCGACATTAACTAGCTCTTTATAAAATAATCCAACAGTAAATTTAACACTCGCACACGCATACTTATATATATATAAGAAAATTTTATCAATAGTTGTAGAAACGTACGTTTCACATCTATTTGTTCACATAATCTAAATATGTGTACAAAAATTATATTCAAATATATACGAATGTATTTAGAAAAGTAATAAAATTTAGTATTTCTCTAAAGTCATTTAAATATTCAACTAAATAAGGTAAATAATCCAACGTATAATTATAAGTTTATTTATATTAATTGAAAAAAAAATCACTGTAGACAAATGAAAAACAAAACTAAAAACATGAAGCAAAATAAAATTGGTTTAAACACGGGGAATTAATCAGATTTCAATAGAATTATTAAAGTCTATGAGAAGCAACGCTTTGGAGAATTGATTAATATTTGTAATATAATTCATGGCCTAAGAAAATGGCTACAGATTTTCTTTAATCAGCTATAATTCCATTAAGACCACCAGCCTAATCTCCTATGAAGCTAACTTACTGTTACTGCTCTTAAATAGTCATTTTAAATAGATTAGATATGTTACTCTCCGAAGAACAGTTTGGATTTAGAAATAACAAGGAGACAAGTTATGTAATTACAGTTTGAGAATCATTATTAACACACACACACACATATATATATATATATATATATTATAACCTACATTCCCAACACTGCTCATATACATTACATGATCGAATGCCCAGGCGCCAGTTCTATTAATGAATATAACAATATAACAAGATATATAATACAAAAACTATTATTGAGACTCCATATTTAAGTTTATGTTCAGCTCAGCTCAGTGGGAGGCTCTAGGCAGTTCATAAGATATATGAAGATAAATAAATGAAAGAAGAAATATTACAAAACTCTAAATATAATGTAAATACTTTTTATTAATTAATTATATGATAAAGAATCATGTTTATCGGTACAGTCTATTAAAATATACTTTAAACTTAATTTCTAACTTCATCCAAATATAACATATATCAGCTTGCTATAATTATAATACTAAACGATTCTATGAATTGGCATATCACAATCTAAACACCTACTTTAATGCCAATCAAGAAATAAACAATAAGATCTCAGGGAATTTAACAACCACAGTTGAATTAAATAAACTACATTGGCCCATAAGTTATAATTCTAAAGTAAGATAAAATTTTAATGAAACAAATTGACTAAAATATTCTACCATGTTTCAATGATAAGATAATGACAGAAATAGGATATTTTAATTTCATATCATTGTCTAACAAATATACTAACTTGGCAACCTTTCTAATATGTTTATCCAGTGGCAAATGTTCCTTATAATGTTTGGATTAAGTAAAAACAATATTGTCAAATACCAGCAGATTTAATATTATAACTCTAAAATAATATATCTATTTTATAATAGATTTATGAAATGTGGAAATGTGGAAATAGAAAACACGAATGCATACAATAATAACTCCAAACACAATTTTAAGATTTTAAACAAATAAAATAAATCATTTATTACAATAAAATAAATTTGGTTTAACATATTTACAATTGGACTACTTGTCCTACAGATTTTTAAATTACGAAACAAACTTTAAGCATCAGTTTGGGATTATCCCTATTATCAAAGCAAATTAACAACAAATTTAATATTCTGACTTCGAACACATGCTTTACATGTTTCATCTACATGACACTAAATAAACAACACGTTATATTATTAACACACACAAAAAAAAATACTTTTGAGAGGATATTACCATAGATTAATAAAATAAATCAAATTAATTATATTTGGCTCTCAACCAAGCAACTTTCTCTAATTGACTAAATAATCACTTTCAATTACGAATATCTTTCATGCATAGCAACAAAATCATGTTCATTCTGATGATTTGATGATTTATAACCTTTATTTAAATAAATACACTGTAGTTTAAAATATTTATTTCCCATTTTAATCTCAATAACTTTATACTTCTATTTAAATGAATGTAATGTATTTCAAACATTTATTTCTCATTTTAATTTCAATAACTATATACTTTATATACGCGATATTATTTATATTACGCGTGGGTGTGCGTGTGTCAAGCAACAATGATAGAAAATAATCTTTTCTACAAATTCTATATACGCGATATTATTTATATTACGCGTGTGTGTGCGTGTGTCAAGCAACAATAATAAAAAATAATCTTTTCTACAAATTCTCCATTCATTAAGAAAATATCATACAATTACTTTATTTCGGACAATGTCGTAATTCATCAATAAAAGAAGACACTAATATTACATCAAGAATTAATCTAACAATTTATCTGGCCACATATTAATTAACATAGAGCTATATTTTCATGATTATACAGACTATACGTTATAAGGGAAATCTACATGAGGAGGAGATAACTCTTACTGAACACTTCTACAATAATTCATCTACTTCTAAATACACTGTTGGTGGGGAACCTCTTTCCTCAACACCAAGAATATAAGAAAAACATCACATAACTTCCTAAACATCATTTAATCATACTTCAACAATAATTCATCTACTTCTAAATACACTGTTGGTGGGGAATCTTTTTCCTCATCACCAGGGCTCTAAGAAAACATCACTCGACTTCAAAAAATATCATTTAATCATACACATATAATATAAACTAGGCTCTACTCATGGAAAAACATATACTAAATAAGCAAAATCTTTTATCCCTACAAACATTATAATGCAATCAGATTTCTTTCCATTCTCAAAGCTCTTCTAAATATCGAACATTATAAATACACGCTGGCAGATAAATACATACAGATAACATACTAATCCATTCAATTCAGTAGAATACGACAGCATCCGAAATTTATACATAAAAATATTCACAAACTGAACTTTATCAAACAAATGTCATAATTGTGCAAAACAGACACACACCCGCGAATGAAAGTATATATAAAATTAACTCTAAATTACACACTATGCAGGCAACATGGTAATTAAATATTGCATCAAGGTATAACTTTTAATTCAGAATAAACTTTAGGTTACCTTTTAAAATTTAATGGTTATAATTATTGTGAATGAACTTTCTTTCATATCTAGCAAACTATTTCTATTATATGTTCATTGATTAAAAAAAAAAAAATTCTCACTTTGAAATAATAAAGTATACAAAATAAATATAAACCTCTCTAATAATATATTTTAAAAAAAATGTCTTTCTTTTACCTTCGTAAAAGAACAATAAGACCTATTTGTACACAATCAATTTTTACCAGCATATTCCTCATGCTTCTGAGACGATCTTGGAGGTCAAAATAACCCAAATTATCAATAAAACATAATAATAAGTAAGCTTATTATCAATGATATACATTAATAATGGCAATCAATAAAAAAAATAAAGAGACAAAAGTTATTTGTATTATAACTTAAAATGAAAGTTCACTTGCAAAGCTCTACTCCAGACTTATGAAACAATATGGGACACATTCCAAACTGAATTTAAATGAAGTAACTTCTGCAGGATAACTTAAAAAAATATAAATGTAACTTAAATCTGACCCAGCACCTTTAGTGTTCATAGCATATCTATTTGAGGTACCAAATCACACACACAAGCAATTAATTTCTCCTTTATTATACTGACAATATAAGACATTCTCTATTGTAGTGCTAAATTAAATACATAATTATTTTAGTAGTTTTCTTGAGTAGCATTTAACACTTTATAGTCTATTATATGCATGGTTTATTCTCAAATATTGTCAATTAAGATACCATGGTTCCTTAGTAATTCCACAATTAATAATACTTTGTTTTATATTCCATCTTTATTGAAGAGAACAAAAATTACCCGCATTCCTATTCTTCCATTCCATCTCAGCAAATACTTAATTTGAAGGAACTCACATTTTATTTCCTTCATTTAAAATATGTATTATTTCCAGAAATACCAGATAAATAAATAGTGTTATCTCTTTATGGTGAATTTGAACATGGCATGATTTATCCACATATGCGTATTCTTAATTCTATGTTTCATCCTCACAAAAACACAACACAAAAATAGTGAAGAATTAAAATACATTCTGTAAAATAGTTCTGCATGCATTTCCCAGATATATTAAAATACACACGTTGGTTAGTGATACAACAATAATATTCATGCAATTTATTCTTATTTAAAATGACAATTAAATGAAATAGTGTAGACTGGACGTTATCAACATACATTTTGAAAAGAGCAATAGTTATGAAGTGGTTAATTCAAAAATGTTTAAATCGAGGAGAGCAAAGTAAACTGTGTACCTTTTGAAAATTTAGAATTCCATTTTAGTTAACTCTTCCCATAATAAATTTTTTAAGATCCTTTCGATGTTTTACTCCAAAGTCTTTTTTAAAATCAATTTGACTTCAGCAACTGGTTTTTAATTTTCACAAAAAAAAATGAGCCACTGTTTTCTGGCTACAATTACATTACATAATATGCAAATTTTTTCACTGGAGATCTTTGTTAAAACAGCTCTCTTTAGCAAAAAGGTCATTTTTTCTTCACAAGGTTACTCCCATACTTCCTTTCTATCTAGGCTAATTACATATTCAAAAAGAAATCTTTTCAGAAAAAAAAAAACTATTTTGATTAAATCAAGACAAAAAATAATAATAAAATAATAGTTTTTATAAACTTGAAAGAAAAATGAATATTAATTAACTATTAAACAAAAATGATTAATAATTTATCTAATGTGTGAAAGAATTCATTGATTCAACTATCTATTGATCATTGGAAAGAAATATATATTTGTTAAATTATTTAAGATAATTACTGTAATTTAAATGTTTTTATTGTACATGTACTATTGCTTAATGTTGTTAAAAGATGAAAAATGAAATGAAAATGATGCAGAGTCATACATGCATGCACATACACTATACTATAAATATTAAAGTATCTTAACTAAATATAATTGAAATGGCTATTAATTGTTGACAAAAGGATAAGAATTAAAGAATAAGGATTTTGAAACCATTCAACCAATACTACACTAATATAAAATAACCTTGCATTTTCCTGCCCAAATATACCAATTCCTACAATAACAACCCTCTCTCTGGCATTAAATACTTCACTAACCACAATAATAATAGTGAATACTTATAAAGTGGTCAATCAACTGCATAAGCAATCCATATCTAAGCTTCAAACAATCTCCAGCAAAAAAAAATTTAAAATTCTAAGGCTATTTCATTTTTGTTTAAATATAATGTAACTATTCAATGCAGATACAAAGTATGTCAATTCCTTGTGCCCATCCAGATGGTCACAATATATATATATATATATATTGTAACGATATATAAATATGTCATTACATTAAATTGAAATAAAAACTTAAAAGTTCGCAAATAAAAGGAAAAAACTAAACGCTAAAATTAAAATGTTTGTTAAACATATATATATTCGCACAGATGCTAAACTTTAAAAATATTTTTTTCATAAACAAAAAAAAAAAGTATTTGAACGTATTTTTTTAATAAAAAAAATACAAGATTGAAATATAAAAATATTTTAATAAAAAAATAACGTAAGTTAAAATAAAAACAGGTATTAATTAATTCCTGTAATCTGTAAATGGAAATGATTGTTTATTAATTATCTAAAAGCTGTGTAATTAAAAAGTCAGATGAAAAGTTAGATAAGAGAAGAAAGAGATTTTAGCTTGACCAGTGGAAGCAAATAAAGGCCCAGACCATAACGAAAAAACAGAACAGTGACGTTTTTGTTCATGGAATCCATAGGAGGACTATAAAAAGAAAAAATATTGAGTTCCAGTCAGTTTTTCCAACTTGATTTTGGTGAGTCGAGCGACAAGACGCACTTGCCGTCCTCATTCACTTATTTTAAAAATGCAAAGACTGTGATACCAGAACAGAACCAGCTAATGCTACCTCCAAAATATCAGACCGGTTTTCCAGGAAAGTCTCCGTGGGAATTGCCAATGGGAACATGGACTCGTCTACCATAAGCTATATGAAATTAACAATTATTAAAATCAATTACGAACTCTCGTCAAGTTTTACAAATTAATAAACAAGCCAACTTAAATGTTAAAACGGACTCTTATCTGACTTTTGTAAGTTTTTAAATCAAATTAATAATGTTTAATTTTATATGTTTTCCGATTGATAAAAATCATTTCCATTTTTTTTCTTTCTTATTGTATAAATTGTTTATTGTTTAAATTTTAAATGATGAAATTTAGGTTGGGTATAGACGTTGCATAGATTCATTAGTGGTTGATAATGTTGTGGTTTTCACATTCGATTAGAATATATGTCAACGATATGACTGCAAGCATCTTACGATGAATGCTAATGGGATTTGTATATTCCCTATGCAAGTGACGTTTATCGATGACTTTGTATTTTGATCGGTTGTGTTTAATTTGGAATGTTTTTGAGCATGGAATCTGTGCAGCTGATCTGTACTCAACATTTTA
Organism: Epiperipatus broadwayi; assembly: GCA_028023455.1. Classification (NCBI taxonomy): domain Eukaryota; kingdom Metazoa; phylum Onychophora; class Udeonychophora; order Euonychophora; family Peripatidae; genus Epiperipatus; species Epiperipatus broadwayi. Next base: position 192,273 of record JAQFVV010012918.1, read on the forward strand.
AAACAAATTTTATAAAATGCATTTGTGCGAACATATTTAAATGTTAAATTTAAGTCGGGCGTGAATGGCTATATAGTTTTGTAAAGTTATATTAAGGGAGGGTAATCTTAGGTTATTCATTTCGTAGTTGAATTGGTTCAATGGATTGGATATATTTGTGTAATTAGTAGATGTAGTATGAGGTCCGCTACGGGCAGGATTATAGATATACGCCACACACCCTCTGTTTGCCTATGGATGGGTTTGTAAGTCGGCAGAAGACCGCAGTCCATTCCTATGGAGTTTTTTGTTTATTGTTCTACTTGCCAACAGATGTCACATTCCTGTTGGTGGAGAGTCAATGTCTTCTCTATGTCTACTTATTGTTCAGATGTACATTCCTGACAGTATAGTATTTTGTGTTGTCGTATCATGCTACATTGAATACATGAATGTATCAGATGGATTGGCGCCAGTTGATTGCGAAATTTGTTGCCTAAGGTTAAATCAGGGAAGAATATTTTCTTTTCAAATGCAGATCTATGTAGTCTATTCATACTTGACTATCTAAATAAAATATTAAACTCATTGAAACTTAGTTAAATGTAAAATTAAAAGTTAATATAAAAATCTAAAATGTTAAACTTATTCCTCAAAATTTAAATGTTTTTTTATATGTGCGTAAATAAATATTTTTATGTGTTAATTTCTGGCAGTGGCTTTTATTTATTGATATTTAAGATATAAATTAAGATATAGATTTTTATCTCTGCGTCTCCGCTGAGCTAGTGACTTGGGCTAACGATCGGAATATTTAAATAAAGTGGAATCTTAACAGCGCGTATCTGCCTACTCTATAAATTTTTCTAGGCTCAAATGCCTAGATGGTGCCCTGGTAGTTGCAGATATTGTTTTTGTGGTTAGATTCGATCTTCACTTTTATTTCGATCGTTATAATATATATATAAGTTCAGAGAAAGAGAGATAAAAAAGTTAATATTTGTCTGAAGGCTTTTTGATGATGATATTTTAATAGTAATTATATACACCTGGGTCTCTTTTTACGTGGACTTATTTAACATGATTTTGAAGTTACACGATTCATGTTTCACTGGAAGTCGAACTCTGATAATGCAATATTACTTTAAATAATGAATTTTGCACACTTACGTTATATTGAAAGTAATAGCACATTATTGGCATTCGACTTTCATCTTAGTAATTTCAATATTTTCAGTGCTTTATAATGGTAAGATTTTATGCAATAATAAAATTAAAATCATGATTTCCACATTTTATGTATACACACATTAAATTGTACATGATTATAATGTAAATTTGTTCAAACATTGTGGGTGTTAATTTTGCATTTTAAATCACATTCTGTTTTTGCTTTTTAAAAAAGAACGTAATCAATTATTAATCTTTTAGTGTCCGCAAGTTTATTTTTTTTAAAGGTGTGTAACAGCAGTGGGCACAATTAAATTTGACAATTAAAAATTAAAATCTGATTTTTAATTGTAATTAACAATTTAAAAATTACTTACGGCGACTTGAAATTAATGTGATGTAAAACAAAATTTTATCTTTAAACGGAATTGAAAATTAAAAAATTAAAGACAAAAATAAGAATATAATTTTTAGTTGTTAGTTTTAATTAAATTTTTCCCAGCAGTGGTGAATAAATGTCTTTATTATCATAAGTCTAAGTTCATAAACAATTAATAATATCATCATCTCAAAGATTAATTACTAATTATGTTGTCAACAGAAAACTATTAACACAATATGAGAGTGAACTTGATGCTAGTTGTATTTCCTCTTGTGATGAATCTATTTTTTACCAGTTTGCAAACGAAACTGTTTATCAGCAAATAGCGATAATAATTAAAACGTGTATAAAAAATGTAAATTACTGTACTGTAAATTATGCATAAAAATATAGTATTTTGAATAAAATTAAATATTATAGTTAAAAAAAGTTTGTCTTGTATCAATTTTTTTCATAATTGAAATTTTTTATTAGTCATATTTTATTTTCTTATTTTTTTTTGCACGAATTTGAAAGTAAATTTTACGTTGGTGCTTTGCTTTTACGCGAGTTTTGAAAAATCACAGTCAGTATCCCCCCTTTTTCAAGGTAAGTTACGTCTATTTTTGCATGATTTTGTTTGTGTGTGTTTTCTGAGGAACCTATCTATCACATAAAATGAGACCCAGGTGCATTTGACTATTTTCATAATAAATGTTGAATGCCTTTATGAAAATAAAAACTTTTTTTTACGTTTTCGAATATATTTAACAGTGTAATAGCACACATGTTAGTATAATATTCATTTTATTGATTTTGAAATTTTGATAAAGAAAATTAGGTTATTTTACAACATATTTTAAAAATAAAGATATAGACTTAAAGAAAATATGTTTATTGATTCGTATATAAATTAAAAATATATATCCACAGTTGCACGGACTACTTAAGAAAAAAGAAATAGTTATAAAAAAAGAGAGATCAAGTCAGATATCCTACCTATATATATATAATATAATGTGATGAAAAATAAAATTGGCATTAGGAGTGGGGTGGTAAATTATATCATTTTGTGATGACAATGAAGTAAATGAATCTAGTGAAGATAAGCTCAAACAAATATTATGTAGGATTAAAAAAAAAGAGAAAGTTAGAGAAATCATGAAAATATTTAGGAATATATTAATGTGAGTATTGTTTTGGAAATTGTTTTAAATATTTAGGGAGTTGAATAGTTGATAATTAAAGTAATAATAATGAAATTTGACTAATATTGCAAAAGTTATAAATTTATTTAATGGTCATTAAAAATGTATACAAAATAATAAGCTAATTAAGTGTTTTGTTTAAATACACCTTTATATAAAACAAAAAAAAAGGTCTATTGATAGACATGCTGGAAAAAATTAAAGTGCAAAAATGTGAACTTGTAAAAAAAATATGAAAAGAGAAAAAATGGTAGGATAAAATGAGTAATATAGACAATTTGAATAGATAAATGAAAAATATTTATATATTTTGAACAAATTAGAAAAGAAAATGGTTTAATTGAACATATACTTTGAACAGACAAATTTTGAAAAATGCATTAGAAGAAAAGCTTTTAAAAGAAAAGTGCCAAGAAAAAACATTGACAAATGATCACATCAAAATGCACATATAAAAGTAGAACAAAAAGCAGAAAATCTTGGAGAATGTGATCTGCTTTAGTATGTGAGATCTGCCTTTTGACAGATAACTGATAATTATGGAAAAGAAAATCAACAGACCTTAATATGCAGCTAATACTATGCAGTTAGTAATTAAAATTTCAGGCATAGACTGCAATTCTCAAATTTCTTTACATGTAATACATTATATCAACAATAAAAGAGATATACTTTTCAATTAATACTATCTCTGCAATTCTTTATGAATTTAAAATTTGAAAAACTAAAAAATATTATTTATGTTTTTGAAACAGGTCACTTTTTAAAATAAACAATTAAATTCCTCATCAAATCAGGCTGGAACTTTTGTTTGAATGATAAATGGCAAGTCTGCTATTTATTTTAGATGATAAAAACAAATTCCAGAAGCTGATACCAAAAATAAAATTAAAAGAAATATTATAGAGCAGGAACAAACCTCCAGCATGCATTTTTTACAAATTTGCATGCATTCACCTGTGAACAGCAGTTTGAAAAGCATAAGTATGCATGTATGCTTAGAGCTTATTCATATATAGTTCTCACCATGCTGAAATCAGTACTGCCATCTATTGTGTGCCTAAGTTATAAATTGTTAATTGAATTGTACAAACCTATTCATTCTATGGCAGACAACAAGTATGATAACGAAAATCCTGATACCTCAATTTGACATCTAATTTAATTTTATCTTGAAACAAGAGAATTATGAGATAAAAAATTAAAAAATGAGAATCGAAAACAATACAGAAATTTAAAAAAAAGTTAATAAATAATTATAAACAAAGTAAGGACCTTTTTACTTGTTAAGAGAATGATAAAAATACAGAGACATTGGAAATGACGGTTAAAAAAAAGTGAGGAGCTCCATTCCTAAATAATGTATATTAATTTAAATAACAAGTATATTTGTTAGATGTAAAATAATTTTAAAAAAAATGGTTTTAAGAAATATAATAGAGGGTTTGAAAAAAAAAAGAATATTTTTATTATTAAGAATAAAATCAATATTGATATTAAAAATAAAAAAAAATAAAGACGTTTCAAAATTGAAATTGTATATTACAATTTATTTTCCTTAAAAATGCAATGCTTTCTTTAATCATTTTTTGCTTCTATTTTGTTTTATTTTTCTATTTCATTGTCAGTTTCTTCTTTCAAATTGAATTTCTAAAGTATTTTATTTAGAAAAGAAAATTAAATTAAAATTTAATCTAATCATTCTCAAGTAAACTTGATGAAAAATTTTAAAAAATGTGTTAAAAGATTAAAAAAATAAGAGAATATGGAATTTATTTTAAATGAATTATTTATTACCAGTAGTAAAAAAAATATTAAAATAATTCAAAAATATTTTAATAAGAAATTATCAATAAAACAATACATATAAAAACATTTGTACATATATATTCCAATCAGTATATATGAAAATATATACAAGCTTAAACAGCTTTTAAGGAACGCAATAAAAAAAATTCCTCACTAGATACAGAGAAAAACATTGGAGAAGACAGCACTATTAACTCAAAGTGTCAATCCCTTCTTGTTTTAATCCCTAGCTAAGAATGAAAATTCTTGAAAGAAATATCATTAATATAAAATAAGAACTTTTCAATCTTAAAATAGCAGTTTATTTTATTATTTAATTATCATTACCAATTATTTGTGAATAAATATAATCATTTCAATGTAGATTAAAAAAAAGAAAAATACATAAAAAGAACAAAGAATTAAAAATTAAATTTTGGAATGATTACTTAATATAAATTAAATATAAAACGTGACTTTCTTTTGATAAATCTTATTTATTGAAATAAAAATTTAATTATTAAATAAAATAAAAATTAAATTCATTATCCTATAATATTGTGTTAGAATTTTAAAAAAATATATTGAAATATTCACAACTAATTTTTGAATAATTAATATAATTTCTTCCAGGAACCCTAATATTAAATTATTCTCCAAACAACATGTTAATGCTTTTTTGATATATATATATATATATATATATATATATATATCAAAAATAGCAGTATAATTATATTAAGTTTAGTATAGAATATATATATATATATATATTCTATACTAAACTTAATATAATTATAAGGTATTTAATCTGCAACTTTCAAATTTCCATAGTTATCCAATCCATCTTATACAACTGGTACATATGAACACCATACATGTGAAAAAGATAAATGATCTCCAATATATCTATTTTGTGCTGAACCAGCACTCCTCACTAGATCCAGATCACCATCTAACAACAAGTCTAAGTTTAAATCCCTTATAATTATATTAAATTTAATATAGAAAATATACATGTATTTAAATATTACATATTCAGCCTGTAATCTGCTCATCCTTTTTCTGTATAGTTGTATTAATATCCTATATGTGAGAGGTCAGATTGATTTAAAATCAAAATGGTTATGACAATAATATTGGCATCATCAAGGGCTTTGAGGATTTCATCCTCAGATTTTCAATGATATGGATGGCAAAAGAGTTGGAAAGTGGAGAAGATTAAACCTTGTCTATTAAAGTTTGAAGATTTGCTATTTTAATATAAGCTGGGCAGTGATCGTAAATATAGTTTATCTGATCTGAACTAACTGATGAGAACTGGTTCAGCATAAAATATGTATATTAGAGATCATTTATCTTTTTCAAATGTATGTTTTCATATGTATCACTTGTAAAAGATGGATTGTGGGGAGTTTGAAAAGTCTGAGGTTGAGTCCCTTGTATATATATATATATATATATATATATATATATATATATATATATATATATATATATATATATATGAAAATCTTGAAAGTGTGGAGTTATCTATTTAAATCAACTTAATTAGAAAGCATTTAAATGAGAACAACTGCTCTGGGTTAAGAGTCAAAGCAAACTGAGAGACGGGTGCATTCAAATAGAGCAGCATTAGTCTGTTGTTTATTTTAACTCTTAGCCAGGGGCAATTGATCTAGTTTAAGTGATTTCTAATTAAATTGACTTAAATTGATAACTCCAAATGAAATTGATGAATAATAGTTCTCAGATTTTTATGTAATGAATCAATACAATAATTAGACAAACTTTATACAAGTTGATACAAATTGATGAAGCCTGCCAAAGGATTAAAGAAAATGTAAAAATAATTAAAAAACAGACTTAAGTTAAGATCAAAATTAAAAAATTATGATAAGAAACTAAAACAATGAGAGAGAAAAAGTACATAAAGTCACTATGGCCTATGAAAACAGAATAAAAATTAATTAGTTAAGTGCTTTGGAATGTAATTAGTTTATAAGATTTCTGATTGGTAATGATATTGAAATTGTATTAATTAAAATACTATGCAAACTATCAATGAGATAGTAGATTAATCTAAGCAAAAGATTAGATTAAAGCAAATGTAACAATAATTAAAAAACATACTTCAGTTAAGATCAAAATTAAAAAACTACAATAAGAAATTAAAACAATGAGAGAGAAAATGTGTATAAAGTTGCTAAGGGATATTGTTATTTAGTCAGGTTTGTGACATACAGTCTGGTCTGCATTTTGTGATTGAACTAACCCAGTCTTTATTGCATTATTGATTTGATTCAGATTATAATTCATTCAATTCTGAGACTAGCTAGACAGAATGCAAAAGAATGCAGATTCAGTATTGGAGAACTTTAAATGCCATAACAAACCAGTCATTACTGCTGTGGTCTATATAATGCAGAGGCCACAGAAGCCATAGGAATATTTGGCCAGGCTTCATGCCCCAAAGTCATCAACTATCCTGCATGAATCAATTCTTGGAACCAATGCCTAAATTGTAAAGTTTGTTGAGCCAAAGAAATGAAGATAAACCCTGGAACCATCAATAGAACCAAAAGGCCAGCAAATTGTAAAAGTTACTTTAAATAACCAAATAGACACTTGATTATAAATGAAATGACCTTTAATGAAAAACTATTATAACTATAGCCTAAAGACATCATTTATACATTCTGTTGTAAAATTTGTTGTTATATTATGTTAAATATATGTGTGTAATCAAATATTAATGTTTGCTTATGTGTTCTCTCTTGTCACTATATCACTATTATTTTATGAGTATAGTTATTTTATGTGTTAAGTTAAATGTGCTAATCCCTGGTTAAGACTATGAGCTAGCCATGTGATAGATCAAGCATTGGATTGTATGCCTGTTGTCCGATGCATGCTGACTACATAATTTATGGCTGGCTGGAACTTGATGTCAATCCTCAGAATAAATAAAATGCTTTGGATGGCAGGGGTTTGAATCCAGCATTAAGGTGGGCCAAAGTCTAGAAATGTGATCATTTAAGGCTTTGTGTAGCTTGATCTGACCATGGGTTATCATTGATGGCTATGCTATCAATGGTATTCTCCCCTCTGCTTGAAGAGCTGGTCCATTCCTGTATTAAAGTTAACATATTAAGAGTAGTTAAAGCCCAACAGATATTAAAGTTATGTTTAAACTAAGTATTTAAACAAGTGATTATGGTGTAGTCAGAGGGAACTGGTTCAACATATATATATATATATATATATATATATTATATATATATATATATATATATATATATATAATTAACAGAGTAAGTAAAGCACAGAATTTATATTCCTAAATGCTAATTTTAATTTGTTTTAAATTTTGAATGTAATTAATTATTCTTTTAGCAATTATTTATTATTGAGTGCTGCCTATAACACAGACTTATCTTATTGTAAGTCATCTGTACACTATAAAAATAATCAAATGATTAATTTCCACTAAGTCATGTGACATTCAAACACACTGAAGCATTAATTTACCAAAGTGGCATCTTTATAAGTAGTAAATATTATTCAAAACCAATTCTAAATCTAGTTTCTGTTTATTAATCTAATCACCTTCATCAGAATATTGTCCATCATATAACCAAAGTCACTGAACTATTGTACTTTTCAAAATAATAAAGTGAACTTTGATATAGTCTTATATTTTGAAATTAATAATAAGTAAGCTACTATGGGATCAAGGGTCATGACAGCCAACACATAACTAAAGTCACAAAACATTGCTGATGAGTGCTAAAAATGTTAAATTTTAGTATAAAAGTTAAATAAATTACATTTTACTTATTTAATTAAACTTTAATATATAATATTGTTGTTTTTATGCATTCAACAATAATTATAAAATTTTATTAAAAACTCAAATTTTAAAAAAATTATTACATTCCAAGAAATTATAAAAGCCCCAGAAAGAGACCACATGTTAGATGGATGGATGAAATAAGAAAGTCTGCAGGAGTGATGTGGAGAAGAGAAGCTAAAGATCGGAGAAGATGAATTGAACTTGGAGAGACTTCATCCTGCAGTGGATTGATAACAGTTGATGATGATGAAGATTGCCATTCAAAAAATGACAACATAAAGTAAAAATATGATTTATCAAGATAATTTTATAAACATTATTATGTATTTGAATATATAATTCATTAATAAAGAAAAATACTATATTATTAAATAACAAATATCAGCATATATATATATGATAAACAAAAATGCAAGTTAAAAAACTTGCTAACGCTTGTATTTATGTCCACAGATGGCGTTCTACCAAAAACGCCCATCAAGCGTATGTTTTGTTTACATAAACGTCAGAGTAGTTAGTATTCACTATCTCTAACTATAATTCCACTTTCAGATCATGATTTCAAGCTATTTGCTATCGTCAGTGAAAGACAGAAATAAAGAAACTAGATCTAAATACAAACTCTGAGCGTTTATGAAACAATTTCTATTCAGCTTGCAAGCGTGAATTTTTTAGACACGTAATGTCTTCAAACTCAGCATAGCAAACCAGATAGCTATATGGGTCTGATCTCAGTTCAGCATCACCACATAGTAGAAGCCTCTGCAATCTATATCATTGCAAGAAAGACCTCAAAGGTACATTTATGATAAACAAAAATGCAAGTTAAAAAACTTGCTAACGCTTGTATTTATGTCCACAGATGGCGTTCTACCAAAAACGCCCATCAAGCATATGTTTTGTTTACATAAACGTCAGAGTAGTTAGTATTAACTATCTCTAACTATAATTCCACTTTCAGATCATGATTTCAAGCTATTTGCTATCGTCAGTGAAAGACAGGAATAAAGAAACTAGATCTAAATACAAACTCTGAGCGTTTATGAAACAATTTCTATTCAGCTTGCAAGCGTGAATTTTTTAGACACGTAATGTCTTCAAACTCAGCATAGCAAACCAGATAGCTATATGGGTCTGATCTCAGTTCAGCATCACCACATAGTAGAAGCCTCTGCAATCTATATCATTGCAAGAAAGACCTCAAAGGTACATTTATGATAAACAAAAATGCAAGTTAAAAAACTTGCTAACGCTTGTATTTATGTCCACAGATGGCGTTCTACCAAAACCGCCCATCAAGCATATGTTTTGTTTACATAAACGTCAGAGTAGTTAGTATTCACTATCTCTAACTATAATTCCACTTTCAGATCATGATTTCAAGCTATTTGCTATCGTCAGTGAAAGACAGGAATAAAGAAACTAGATCTAAATACAAACTCTGAGCGTTTATGAAACAATTTCTATTCAGCTTGCAAGCGTGAATTTTTTAGACACGTAATGTCTTCAAACTCAGCACAGCAAACCAGATAGCTATATGGGTCTGATCTCAGTTCAGCATCACCACATAGTAGAAGCCTCTGCAATCTATATCATTGCAAGAAAGACCTCAAAGGTACATTTATGATGAACAAAAATGCAAGTTAAAAAACTTGCTAACGCTTGTATTTATGTCCACAGATGGCGTTCTACCAAAAACGCCCATCAAGCGTATGTTTTGTTTACATAAACGTCAGAGTAGTTAGTATTCACTATCTCTAACTATAATTCCACTTTCAGATCATGATTTCAAGCTATTTGCTATCGTCAGTGAAGGACAGGAATAAAGAAACTAGATCTAAATACAAACTCTGAGCATTTATGAAACAATTTCTATTCAGCTTGCAAGCGTGAATTTTTTAGACACATAATGTCTTCAAACTCAGCATAGCAAACCAGATAGCTATATGGGTCTGATCTCAGTTCAGCATCACCACATAGTAGAAGCCTCTGCAATCTATATCATTGCAAGAAAGACCTCAAAGGTACATTTATGATAAACAAAAATGCAAGTTAAAAAACTTGCTAACGCTTGTATTTATGTCCACAGATGGCGTTCTACCAAAACCGCCCATCAAGCATATGTTTTGTTTACATAAACGTCAGAGTAGTTAGTATTCACTATCTCTAACTATAATTCCACTTTCAGATCATGATTTCAAGCTATTTGCTATCGTCAGTGAAAGACAGGAATAAAGAAACTAGATCTAAATACAAACTCTGAGCGTTTATGAAACAATTTCTATTCAGCTTGCAAGCGTGAATTTTTTAGACACGTAATGTCTTCAAACTCAGCATAGCAAACCAGATAGCTATATGGGTCTGATCTCAGTTCAGCATCACCACATAGTAGAAGCCTCTGCAATCTATATCATTGCAAGAAAGACCTCAAAGGTACATTTATGATGAACAAAAATGCAAGTTAAAAAACTTGCTAACGCTTGTATTTATGTCCACAGATGGCGTTCTACCAAAAACGCCCATCAAGCGTATGTTTTGTTTACATAAACGTCAGAGTAGTTAGTATTCACTATCTCTAACTATAATTCCACTTTCAGATCATGATTTCAAGCTATTTGCTATCGTCAGTGAAGGACAGGAATAAAGAAACTAGATCTAAATACAAACTCTGAGCATTTATGAAACAATTTCTATTCAGCTTGCAAGCGTGAATTTTTTAGACACATAATGTCTTCAAACTCAGCATAGCAAACCAGATAGCTATATGGGTCTGATCTCAGTTCAGCATCACCACATAGTAGAAGCCTCTGCAATCTATATCATTGCAAGAAAGACCTCAAAGGTACATTTATGATAAACAAAAATGCAAGTTAAAAAACTTGCTAACGCTTGTATTTATGTCCACAGATGGCGTTCTTCCAAAAACGCCCATCAAGCGTATGTTTTGTTTACATAAACGTCAGAGTGGTTAGTATTCACTATCTCTAACTATAATTCCACTTTCAGATCATGATTTCAAGCTATTTGCTATCGTCAGTGAAAGACAGGAATAAAGAAACTAGATCTAAATACAAACTCTGAGCGTTTATGAAACAATTTCTATTCAGCTTGCAAGCGTGAATTTTTTAGACACGTAATGTCTTCAAACTCAGCATAGCAAACCAGATAGCTATATGGGTCTGATCTCAGTTCAGCATCACCACATAGTAGAAGCCACTGCAATCTATATCATTGCAAGAAAGACCTCAAAGGTACATTTATGATAAACAAAAATGCAAGTTAAAAAACTTGCTAACACTTGTATTTATGTCCACAGATGGCGTTCTACCAAAAACGCCCATCAAGCGTATGTTTTGTTTACATAAACGTCAGAGTAGTTAGTATTCACTATCTCTAACTATAATTCCACTTTCAGATCATGATTTCAAGCTATTTGCTATCGTCAGTGAAAGACAGGAATAAAGAAACTAGATCTAAATACAAACTCTGAGCGTTTATGAAACAATTTCTATTTAGCTTGCAAGCGTGAATTTTTTAGACATGTAATGTCTTCAAACTCAACATAGCAAACCAGATAGCTATATGGGTCTGATCTCAGTTCAGCATCACCACATAGTAGAAGCCTCTGCAATCTATATCATTGCAAGAAAGACCTCAAAGGTACATTTATGATAAACAAAAATGCAAGTTAAAAAACTTGCTAACGCTTGTATTTATGTCCACAGATGGCGTTCTACCAAAAACGCCCATCAAGCGTATGTTTTGTTTACATAAACGTCAGAGTAGTTAGTATTCACTATCTCTAACTATAATTCCACTTTCAGATCATGATTTCAAGCTATTTGCTATCGTCAGTGAATTGTTTCATAAACGCTCAGAGTTTGTATTTAGATCTAGTTTCTTTATTCCTGTCTTTCACTGACGATAGCAAATAGCTTGAAATCATGATCTGAAAGTGGAATTATAGTTAGAGATAGTGAATACTAACTACTCTGATGTTTATGTAAACAAAACATACGCTTGATGGGCGTTTTTGGTAGAACGCCATCTGTGGACATAAATACAAGCGTTAGCAAGTTTTTTAACTTGCATTTTTGTTTATCATAAATGTACCTTTGAGGTCTTTCTTGCAATGATATAGATTGCAGAGGCTTCTACTATGTGGTGATGCTGAACTGAGATCAGACCCATATAGCTATCTGGTTTGCTATGCTGAGTTTGAAGACATTACGTGTCTAAAAAATTCACGCTTGCAAGCTGAATAGAAATTGTTTCATAAACGCTCAGAGTTTGTATTTAGATCTAGTTTCTTTATTCCTGTCTTTCACTGACGATAGCAAATAGCTTGAAATCATGATCTGAAAGTGGAATTATAGTTAGAGATAGTGAATACTAACTACTCTGACGTTTATGTAAACAAAACATACGCTTGATGGGCGTTTTTGGTAGAACGCCATCTGTGGACATATATATATATATAATCGTTGTTATATAAGAATATAATTATTTAATTTAAAATATGTATATTTCTGTCATATATTTATTTTTCTTTAGCAAATTTTCCAGAAGATTAATTTGTTAGAAATCACTATACAAAGTAATGTTAAATGAAATTTTAAATTTATCAGATATGAAAGGGTTTATTTAATTGACCTAAAGTATTTGCCATAAAAAAAGTGGTTCTAAAGCAAAATAAATAAATATTTCACACATAATTAAGTTTTAAAATATTAAAACACTACATTTGACAAACAATAACAACAAATTGTGCGAGGCAGCATTAGGGATCCTTAAACCAAAAGATAATTTAATTATCTGTAAGGAGAAATTGACTGAGAATAACGTGCAGTGCAAACTCAAGCTGAGATAAAAGCCTAAAAACTATTACTCAGAAAAAAAGTAAAATTTAGATTAAGCCAGATGAAAATCTTAGAATAAAAACACAATGTTTTGTTCAAAAATTTAAATCTTGATGGAATTCTTTGTTGTTGTTCAAACGAATTTATTAAAAGTAATCTTGCAATATCACCCATATATAATCTTTCCAATATATCTGGCTAATATATAAGCATAATATACTACTTTCTTCGTATCAACATATATATTATACTTTAAGTATGTTATGCATATAAATCATCATCATCATCAACATCAACCATTATCAATCCACCACAGCTTCTCTTCTCTACATCACTCCTGCACACTCTCTTATTTCATCCATCTATCTCACATGTAGTTTCTTTCTGGATCTTTTACAATTTCTTAGAATCCAGTTTAAGATATCAGTTGTCCAGCTATTATCATCTCTTCTAGCAATATGTCCAGCCCAACTTCACTTCAGTCTTTTAATTTTTTCAGTGAGGTCAGTAACACCTGTTTGTTCTCTTACCCATATATTGCATTTTCGATCTCTTCTCATTACTCCCAACATGCATCTCTCCATACTTCTTTGAGTGGTCTGAAGTCTCTGTATTGCTCTTCTATTAAGTGTCCAAGTCTCACATCAATAAATAAGAACTGATAAAACACATTTATTAAAAACCTTCCTTTTCAAACACATAGGTATTTCCTTTTAGTATCAAGTTAATTCTACCAAAAGCACTACAACCAAGTTTAATTCTATGATTAATTTCATCCATTATGTTTCCATCTGTATTAATACTCTGACCAGCGTATTTGTAACTGTTAACTTCTTCTAACTCATCATAATCAATCTTAATTTTCAGACTTTGAGAAAATCCATTAAACATTAGTCTTTTTAACATTTGTCTTTAGTCCTACTTTCCTACTTTCATCTGAAAACTCCTGCAACATTTCCTGCAGCTCTAAAGCATTATTTGCAAAACAACTACATCATCTGCAAAATCTAAATGACTTAAATAATCTCCATTTACTTTCATTCCTTTAGATTCCCATTTTAATCCACAAAATACTTCTTGCAGCACTGCTGTAAAAAGTTTTAAGATATAGAGTCACCCTGTCTTACATCCTTCTCAATGTTGACTTTCCCAGTAGTGTTATGTAATCTAATTGTTGATGTTGCATTTTTATAATGTTATTAAGATCCGTTTGAAGAAATAATTATATACAAGTTGTCTAGAATTAATTATCAGTATAAAATGTACTCTTAGATATAAAATAATTTTATGGGTTAGTATTCATTTGGGTGGTTAATTTATCATATACTAATTTTTAAATGAGTAAAGAATATAGTCAATGAAAAGTATTTAGGTATTAAGGAAAATATCATTCTCTTATTTTTAATGATCATTGACTACAGTGATAAGATTATTATGTACCATCTAGTCCCATATATATATATATATGTAAAATACATATTTTGCGGGTTCATCCGTGTTAAAAACTTTTAATATTAATATACTGACGTTTCGACTTGGTCACACAAGCCATCCACAGAGTTATAAAAGGTAGAAAGATGATTGTAGTGCCTCTACAACTGTCTTTCTACCTTTTATAACTCTGTGGATGGCTTGTGTGACCAAGTCGAAACGTCAATATATTAATATTAAAAGTTTTTAACACGGATGAACCTGCAAAATATGTATTTTATATATTTAACCCATGCAAATTTTCATTTTAACATATATATATATATCATCAACCATTATCAATCCACTGCAGGATGAAGGTCTCTCCAAGTTTAATCCTTCTCCGATCTTTAGCTTCTCTTCTCCACATCATCCCTGCACACTTTCTTATTTCATCCATCCATCTCACATGTGGTCTCTTTCTGGGTCTTTTACAATCTCTTGGAATCCAGTTAAAGATTTCAATTGTCCATCTATTAACATCTCTTCTACCAATATGTCCAGCCCAACTCCACTTCAATCTTTTAATTTTTTCAATGAGGTCAGTAACACCTGTTTGTTCTATTACCCATACATTGTGTTTTTAATCTCTGCTTGTTACTCCCAACATGCATCTCTCCATACTTCTTTGAGTGATTTGGAGTCTCTGTATTGCTCTTCTATTAAGTGTTCAAGTCTCAGATCCATAAGTAAGAACTGGCAAAACACATTTATTAAAAACCTTCCTTTTCAAACACATAGGCAAATTTCCTTTTAGTATCAAGTTATTTCTACCAAAACACTCCAACCAAGTTTAATTCTATGATTAATATATGTATATATTTAAAAGCTCCCTACATCTATGCATGCCATGTTATGCAACCTATAAACATGTACACATACAGCCGAAAAAGATAAATGATCTCCAGTATACATATTTCATGCTGAAGTAGCACTCATCAGTTGGTTGAGATCACTGTTTCCCACACATATACACAAACCATGTTCAGTTTATATTAAGATAGAAAATCTCCCAACTCTAATGGACAAGCTTCAAACTTCTCTACCCTGCAACTCTTTAGCCATCATCATTTAAAGTGAACATGGGTATGACAATAATACTGGGCATCAACAAAGACTTTGAGCATTTTGTCTTTTGAATTTTCAATGATATTGATAGCTGAAGAGTTGGAAGGTGGAGAAGATTGAAGCATGCCCAGTAAATTTTTGAGAATTGCTTTCTTAATATAAACTGAGTATTGATTGTATACATGTGTGGCTGATGGTGATCTGGACCCACTAATAACTTCTAGTTTAACACAAAATACATTTCACATGTATGCAGTTATGTTTATCAGTTGTAAAAAATGAAGTGCATAAATGTAGAGAGCTTGCAAGTTTGAGTACAAATTCCTTCTAATTACATTAAGTTTAGTATAGACAATATACTCATATTTGAATATTATATATATATCACATAATCACCATTTTCATGCTTACCTAAGCTGTTTACACAGAGGTAAAACTCTCCATACAGTAGCGCCACTCAGTGCAAGACAAAGTAATCAATGAATACAGGAAGGTTTGTAAATAACATTTCTACCTAGTGAACTACTCATCCAATATTCACAGGCTAGTTTCTAGCTTGTGGCTTTCATCAGGAAGTAACCTTGGATCAGAGAGCACTGCACTTACATATTAGGATTTAATGTATCGGGAGTTTAGCCTCTGTGTAAACAACTTGTGTATCAAGAATGATGATCACATGATGTTTAGTGGTTTAATACCAATCCTGCTCATTAAGATTATAGTGACTGTGGTTATTACTAAACCAAAGACACCAAAAAGTATGGATACTGAACTGAGTTCCAATCTATACAACTAAACAAGCTAATGAGCTTGAATTGACAATTTATTGGGTTTTCATTTTGGACTCAGAACTTTATAGTTTGCAAAAAGTGGCTGCTGGAGGGTTATATTACATCCTAAGATGTAGGTGCAGTGGTTTCAAATCCAAGCCTCCTCATTAATAAAAGCCACAAGCTAGAAACTAGTCTGGGAATATTGGATGAGTAGTCACTAGATAGGGATTTTAAGCAGAAACCTTCTTTCATCCATTGATTCTTCTTACTTGCACTGAGTGACACTATTGTATGGAGAGTTTAGCCTCTTTATGAATGTATCTGGATATGTGAGGGTTTGATATTTTATTTTATTTATTTTGTTGAAAAAATGTGATGGCATTTTTTTTTCAGATTAACCTGAAACAGAAATGGGATCTAAAAACAAACCACTGAATAGAAAAGAATAGTTGTTCCAATGCTGGGGAAGAACCCTCTATTTGGGTGTTAATAAGTGAGGCTGATTGTAGATCTGTAATAGATGTAAAAAGGGTTCAATATATGGCAATGATTGTATATTTAGAAAACTTGCATATTTTTCCTCTTTGTGGCAGAGTAAACACGTTGCACCTATATTGGCAGAAAATATTTGTCTAGCTAAGAAGCTATAAGTTAGTAAAGCTTTTTTTTTTTTTTCACAGTATCAAAAACAGGTTTATTCAACTATGTTTACAATAAAGAAAAAAATATAAAATAACATTAAATTTGGCAATACATTTATAAACCATTAAATTACTTAATGTCCAATATTAATAAGATTCCATGTGGAATTTGCTATTAGGTGAGGAGCTAACTTCAAATCTCTTTCTTTGATATCTTTTAATTTTTGTAAAAAAATTAATGTTGGATCGGGTATAACAGACTTGAAGATTAGGAAGCATCTGACAAACCATAGACAGAAAGTGATGAAAGTTGCACTTCTTATAATTGCAAAATCCCCATAAGCAAAACCTTTTATGAGTGTGTTGATAATTGGATGTTTTGGTGTATAAATTTTATTAATCAATATTCTACAGCGCTGAAGAAAAGAACAATCGTTGAAAATGTAAAATATGGTATCATCCTCCCTATGGCAGAGTCAGCAAACAGGGTCCAAAGATGGAAAACCTTTATACATCACAAGAAAGTGGCTTGTTGGAAGGGCATTGAGATTTAGCTTTAGAAGAAAGTCCAAATATTTTGGCTCTAGATTACATCTTTTATATTTCTTTATAATGGCAAAGTTTGTACAGGTGAGAATGCTATGATCTGGGATAATTGTTGAAAAAAAAAGAAGATAGGAATCCAAATAATGAAGTTTCATTGGTTTTATTTGAGTTAAAGGTGTGAGAATTTTTGCAATGTCAATTAAGACTTGTGTCAGCCAACCATCATTAATTGGAGGTGGAGTATCTGTAGGATGAATAGATAGAAAAGGTGAGTCATCAGGAAAAATCCCATTAAGTCTTGTAATGAGGTTATTTGATTTCTGTAGACAAAGAACATGAAGTGAATGCAGTGACAAGCCATTAAGTCTTGTTGGTCTCTGCACTCTTCTTAAGCTAATAGCAACAGTTTTACCCTTCCACATTAATCTAGAGCAAAGAGATATTCTGGATAAATTTTGATGAGAATTTAATGAACGGCATGTAGTAAGCAATTCTGGGGAACAGTAACATGTTGAGTAGGGCTGCTTTTGCAAATACTGATGTATAAACTTTTGAAAGTGAATCAATTATTTTTCTTGCAGAATTCATGATAGTGTCTTGTATTAATTTCCTCATTGCTGCATGAGAGAGACTCATTGGTAAGCCCAAAAATTTTTGTGGCATAGCTGTGAAAAGGGATGGAATTCATGATAGTGTCTTGTATTAATTTCCTCATTGCTGCATGAGAGAGACTCATTGGTAAGCCCAAAAATTTTTGTGGCATAGCTGTGAAAAGGGATGGAATGGATTTTCCAGATGAAAGTCTCCATACAGCAGATTTTCTAAGGTTAAATGCAAGACCTGCCTCTATGGTGAAATTGTCCACAATTTGAATTAGTTTCGGTATGAATTTTCTAGAGGGTAAGAACACTGCCACATCATCCATGTAGGATATGTGCTGATGGATTTATTGATACCAGGAATGTACAATCCAGGAAGATTCATCTCTAAAGATTTAAGGAATGGATTTATATATAGAATGAAGAGTAAGGGACTAAGAGGAGAACCCTGTGGAATCGATTTGGTAGGTGTGAATGAGTTTGAAATTTTTCCATTTAATGAAATTGCAATATGTCTGTTTAATAGAAGGTTAGTAATGAAGGTTAGTAATGATGTTCATTATACCTGTGGGAATGTTCAGACCACTTAGAAGATGTATTAGTTGAGGAATTCTGACTGAGTCAAAAGCAGCTGAAATATCCAGTTGGACAACTATTGGCTTTGACTTTTTATTTTTTCTTGTATAATCCGTAAATAACCTGAAAAGGCAGAGTGCCTCAGCTGTGGAACTACCTTTCTTTGCAAAATGAAAACTAGAGATAAAAGGCAGAATGAGGTTTTGAATTTTATCTTTGATAATTGCTTCAATCAGTTTAATAATCAATGGAGTCATCGAGATTGGTCTAAGGTTCTCCAGAGGCGATGGGATAATAGCACTCTTAAGAAATGGAACCATCGTAATGGGATAGAGTTGATCAATAGGAGGACCTGAGGCAAGTAGATCAACCATTCTACTCACTATTGGTACTGTGAAGGCTTCAAGATGTTTGAACATGAATTTTGGTATTACATGGATTCCAGAGTGTATTCTATCAGGCATGGATGAGAGTTTAGCTCTAATATCATCATTACTAATACCATGAATTGTCTCACAAGAATATATAGATGTATCAAGCACCAAATTCTGTGAAACATCTACTAGCTTGCATTTATAATGATTTAAAATTTGTAAAATCATGCTATTACCCGAGAAAATTATATTATTCACTGTGATTGCTGATGAAATTTTAGACTTACTTTGAAAACCCATAGCCCACCTTATATATCTCCTTGAGAAGTTATGAGGTTTAGAGTGGTAAAGCCTTGCCTTTTTAGTAGCCAGATAGTCTATTAGGATTTGGTGCATCTCTACATATTGTTGCTTCAGGTCAATAATAACCTGTACAGATGCTGGTGTTGGAGGTATATCTTTCAATGTTGTAATTAAGCTATCTGCTTTCTTAAGTAACCCAATCGGCCCTTTATTCTTTCTGGTGTAATGAGAAATCAAAGAACTAAGAATATTTATAAAAGCAAACCAAGATTCAGCTGGTGGAAGAGCTAGGATGTCCATTTTCTTGAAAAAAAATATAAGCTTCAGGGATAATCGCCTCTGGTGTAGCAGATTTTAGCAAAATTCTTATTGTAGATTTAAGGTGTACATAGGTTTGATTGGGTAAGTCTAATGTCAGATCAAGCATAATAGCATGATTGAGAGTATTTTTTATTGGTTGTGATCATTCATCATCAATGGTTGAATATTGGTTGTTTGAGATATGATTAAATCTGCTAAAATTAAGCAATAATTATGAATTTCTTTAAAAATTAGGTTTTATGTTTAGGCTTAGTCCTAAAGCTGTGGATGAAACCATTATCGTTATCATTGTCATCATCATCACCATCACGTTTTGGGTTAATGAGCTAAATAAATGTTCAAAGGCCATAAATAAATATTGATTTCATAATATTTAGTGATTTCTTAGTAATATTATAACCACCATTCCATCATCTATTTCATGCAAGGATGAGTGAATTCCCATCCTAGATTAATAGTAATCTGAGCTAGTAAAACTTACAGAAAAATATTAAAACGCATTTATTATGTTAAGATCTGGGAAATGATTTACGTCTAATGAATACTCCACTTTGGTTTAAAGATGTTTTATGTTTACCTAAATATTAGTGCATACAGTAATATGGCTCTAAAAAGCAAAATCCTCCATTTTTATTAGAAATAAAGTACCAAAACGGGATTCAAACCCGGTACATGTGAAATGGTTATTAGATATAACTGTGTCTAAATTCAGATAATCTAGTGGTGCCCTGCTAGACCATATTCGCTTGGTATTTGTTTAAATATGCACTTAACATCAAACCAAGAAATGAAAGTGGATAAAATCTACTGTCTGTATACCTGGGAAGACATTTTATTGAGTTACTAGTGTACTCCTCACTTGATTTCCATATACCTGAGTTATAATAGTTGTTATTAATAATTTGTTTATAATTATTGATATTGTGATATCTTGAGAAACCGAATTATAGAAATATGTTTAATTTATTCCTACTCATCATTTATTTATTTGTGACCTTACAGCTATACAGCTACTATCCAGGAGTATGTTTCACTTAATCCAATGACCCTTAATATGATTGATAACTAAGTCTGATCTTTTGTTTAATAGCCACTACTTAGGTTAAATAATTCTTTTGAATCTTAATTTTGTTACAATATATATATATATATATATGTTAAAACGAAGATTTGCACGGGTTAAATATATAAAATACATATTTTGCGGGTTCAT
This sequence comes from Epiperipatus broadwayi, assembly GCA_028023455.1. NCBI lineage: Eukaryota > Metazoa > Onychophora > Udeonychophora > Euonychophora > Peripatidae > Epiperipatus > Epiperipatus broadwayi. The sequence goes on from JAQFVV010012918.1 coordinate 213,378, forward strand.
CCGTGTTAACTCTGTGGATGGCTTGTGTGACCAAGTCGAAACGTCAGTATATTGATATTAAAAGTTTTTAACACGGATGAACCCGCAAAATATGTATTTTATATATATATATATGCATTTCAGGCTAAACATATCTAGTATACAGTATATTTAAAAGTCAAATCTTACACTGATGTTCCAAGGTCTTTAAAAGTGACAATATCTCTTGACTTTCTAAAACTTAAATTTGATTTCAGAGACATACACTGTACTGAATATGGTTACTATATAATGTGAATACTTTATTTCTAGTATTGACAATAAATATTTGCATAAATAATTTCAAGACTGAAGCAAGCATGATCATCCTCAGCTCTCTGAGATTATGTATTTGTTCTATCTATCTATCTATCTATCTATCTATCTATCTATCTATCTATCTATCTATCTATCTATCTATCTATCTATCTATCTATCTATCTATCTATCTATCTATCTATCTATCTATCTATCTATCTATCTATCTATCTATCTATCTATCTATCTATCTATCTATCTATCTATCTATCTATCTATCTATCTATCTATCTATCTATCTATCTATCTATCTATCTATCTATCTATCTATCTATCTATCTATCTATCTATCTATCTATCTATCTATCTATCTATCTATCTATCTATCTATCTATCTATCTATCTATCTATCTATCTATCTATCTATCTATCTATCTATCTATCTATCTATCTATCTATCTATCTATCTATCTATCTATCTATCTATCTATCTATCTATCTATCTATCTATCTATCTATCTATCTATCTATCTATCTATCTATCTATCTATCTATCTATCTATCTATCTATCTATCTATCTATCTATCTATCTATCTATCTATCTATCTATCTATCTATCTATCTATCTATCTATCTATCTATCTATCTATCTATCTATCTATCTATCTATCTATCTATCTATCTATCTATCTATCTATCTATCTATCTATCTATCTATCTATCTATCTATCTATGTATATGAAATAATGAGGTCTATCTATCTATCTATCTATCTATCTATCTATCTATCTATCTATCTATCTATCTATCTATCTATCTATCTATCTATCTATCTATCTATCTATCTATCTATCTATCTATCTATCTATCTATCTATCTATCTATCTATCTATCTATCTATCTATCTATCTATCTATCTATCTATCTATCTATCTATCTATCTATCTATCTATCTATCTATCTATCTATCTATCTATCTATCTATCTATCTATCTATCTATCTATCTATCTATCTATCTATCTATCTATCTATCTATCTATCTATCTATCTATCTATCTATCTATCTATCTATCTATCTATCTATCTATCTATCTATCTATCTATCTATCTATCTATCTATCTATCTATCTATCTATCTATCTATCTATCTATCTATCTATCTATCTATCTATCTATCTATCTATCTATCTATCTATCTATCTATCTATCTATCTATCTATCTATCTATCTATCTATCTATCTATCTATCTATCTATCTATCTATCTATATATCTATCTATATGAAAATAATGAGGTCTTATGTTGCACTTATTAAAGATTAATAATAAAAAATTAGAAAGTAATAATTACAAATATTTTTTACCTGATTATTAATGCATATGAAAATATAGTGGATGAAATTAATCAAAAAATTAAAATTTAGTGGGATGCTTTTTTATAGAAAACACTCTATATTTAAAAAAAAAACATACATGCTTGTAAATGAAGGAATGTAATGTGTTGCTGTGTGGATATGAATCTTGGACACTTAATGAAAGATTATTATACAGATTTCAGAGCAAAAGATAAAAACCTATATACATCATATAAAATTACGAGGTTGAAATGAAGTATGATTGGAAGTGAAGTCTTAAGTTGGATACTAAGAGATTATGAAAAGACTTAAATTGAGACCACATGTAAGGTGGATGCATAAAATAAGGACGTTTTATGGAGTGATAAAAAATGTTTATGATCAAATAACTGTATGGAAGTCCTAAATAGATTTTTTGATTAGATTAAAAATTCTGATGATGATGTAAACCATACTGCACTTATATGCAAATTACCATGGCCTGTATTTAAATCTAAGCCGGATGAGTAAAACGTTTTCCTTCACTCTTTCATTATGAGTGACTGTTGGAGTGCTTTTGCTTCAAGTTGGCTATTTGAACGTAATTTTAAAATAAATATTGTGCTATTTTGATGATTAGGATCGTACTGCGTATTATAAAATATATTTTATTCTTTACTTTAAGCCTGAAATAAAGTTTCCCTTATTTAATGATCAACTGAATTTTTCTATTTTTATATTATGGTGAAATAAAAAGATAAACCCTTTTTTTTCTTAACAGTTTTTAAAAACGTATCCATAATTTATATATAACATTTTTTTTTTTTTTTTGTTTTCACATTAGATAAAACGTATGTTATTTTTTATATTATATTTGAAATAAATAATTCATTCTCAAATGCTGATTTCTTTATTATTTATCCTTATAGTGATATAAAGGTGCATAGATAAGTCAACCTTTTGCATAGTAAAGTATTTTAAAAATTGCTATCATATTTTATTTACACGCGTGTATGGGTATATAGATAGATAGATAGATAGATAGATAGATAGATAGATAGATAGATAGATAGATAGATAGATAAACTTTGTTTTGACATTTAGTAAAATATACATATTCTACTTTTCAGATTATATTTACGATTTTTTTTTTTGGTCTCATTTTGATATTAATAACATAGTTGAATATAATGTATGCGGGATTCGAACTCAGACTTTCACATGACCCTCAACTGTCCATGCCACCCTATATTGCTGATCCACCTGATCACACACATGGTGAAAAGATAAACCAGTATTCATCAGTTGGTCCAGATTACCATCTCCATACATATATATATATAATCAGTGCTCCGCTTTATATTAAGATAGTCAATCTTCATAGTTTAATGGAAAGGTTTCAAACTACTCCAACCCACAACTCTTCAGTTTTCCATTTCATTGAAAATCTGATGATGGAACGTTCAAAGCCCACGTTAGTGCCAAGATTGCCATCCAACCCATGTTACACGAGAGATGATTTTTAATGTTTATTTTAAAAACTTCAGTATATATAATTTGCTACTATCCATTTAACATATAGATTTTTAAAAAAATGTTTAGTGCTCAGGATTACATATGAAGATCGACCACCAAAAGTAACAGAACTGAAGCAGGGATAAATAGACTTTAATTTCCAGAATCCACTATTGCAAAAACCCATGTTGGGTAAAAATAATAATTTGATGATTTATCACTTGAGATTTCAAAAAAAGTTGTAGCACTAAAAGGATTGAGCTGAAATTATCACCATTGGCTACTGATCTACAAAGTCTACTCTTATACCATTACTGTAAATGTTGTCATTGTTTAATATAAATATATCCATATTTAACAATACATTGAAGTGCATGTTGGCGAAAAGACCTTATGAAGTTCATAACCAAATTGACAAACTAATTCAATCAACTTGTCAGTCAATATATTACTGAAATAGATATTAAGACAACTAGTGAATGAATAATAAATAGTCTTTATAAAGTAAAATCTGAATATTTGTTATAACACTATCTCATAACGTGTTGCTGGATGAAATCAAAGAGTGTAGGTATCTGAAACTTACCTAATATTTTTACAAGAGATAAACAAAATTAAGAAAATATATAAATTACCATAACCCCCCTTCAAGTGCTGAAACCATCATCATCAATGGCAATTAATGTAGTTAGTAATTATGTATAATTGACCATAAAGAAACAATAAGAATATACTGAAACAAAAAAAAAATAAAAAAGCCAAATCATGGGTGCCAACTATTTTGTTTAGTATTTATTTAAATATTCACTAAGTGAATATTTTTTTTAAAAAAAGATTTAATTATAAAAGTTCACTTGGATCATATTTGCTGATGACTATAAAATAAATGCAACACTCAGACTTAATCAGTATAAATTTGGACGTCTCTGGAATGGCATAAGCATTAAGTTAACCATTACATTAGCAAAAGATGTATGGTTTGGTAACAGAATGATTATTGTGGTGAAATTCCCATAAGTCAGCTTGCCATTCTAGAAACTCATTAATACAAAACATTTTTCGGTACTTATTACTTAGCTGGGCTTGGCTGCATAATGGCATTGTTGCCAGTGCAAAACTGCTACAAATTCCATTTACACGGCCTAACACTTATGGCTAAGAAAGCAGTTTATGGTTATCTTAGCCATTGTAGGCCACTTAATGGCATTGCACAGAAACATTACAGCCTGTTTTGTGCTACATGACACATTATGGGAATTCGCACAATTCACTGGTTGCTACCGTATCATCTGACAGATGTTTGGATTTCAAGTGGCCACAGGTTTTGACATGTCCATAGCAGAGTAATTTCATTTCTACTTAAATCATGCAGTCTGACTCACTAAAAATTGTCACACCATCCCCACCCTTCCCTAAAAAACTTGGAATGTGCAAAACATTGGAAAGGGTAGGGCTGAATATGATTCAGCCTACTCATGCAAAACCTCACACTTTCACGTAAAATTATACAGGACAAATAAAATGGAACACAAATTGTGCCACTTACCAATGTCAGTCTGACTCCTGCAACCAAAGATATTCGATTCCCAAAAATAAAATATGAAAGACATAGTAGGAATAAATAAATGGATCAAAAAATGTCATTAATAGTAGAAGTTCTTTTTAAAAAGGGCAAAATAAAAATCATGTAATACAAATTGCCATATAGCCAAAAAAAAGTCACCATATTTTACATATGAAAAAAGAAAATGAAAGTTGTAAACGTCTGAAGTTTTGATATTATTTGCAATTTTTGGGGGGTCGTGTGTTGAAAGAATCAAAAAATGTAATTAATATGAAAAGTTGTTTTTAAAAATGGCAAAATAGACATCATATAATACAAAAAAAGCCCCCCAAAAAAGTCACCATCTTTTTTTAAAAAAAAAAAGACAACGAAAGTTGAAAATGTCAAAAGTTTTGATCTTATTTTAATTTTTTGCCAGCAAGTGGGTTGAGAAATACTTTGTCTTCACTGAGACAAAAAATAGAGACCAAATTTATTTTTGGTTTGTTTTTATTTCAAAAAGGTAATAAAAATTGGTTTTAAAAATCAAAGTTTTAGTACATCAACAGTATACAAATAAAATTAAAAAAAAGTCACCGTAAAAAAAGAAAACAAAAGTTGAAAAAGTCAAATATTTTGATCTTATTTTAATTTATTGGGGGAGGAAAAGGGTTGAGAAATAATTTGTAAAAGTCTGAGACAGAGGTTGAGAAATAATTTGTAAAAGTCTGAGACAGAAGTTATTTTTTGTTTGTTTTTATTTGAAGAAAAAAAAGGTAGTAAAAATTGATTTAAAAAATAAAAGTTAAAGCCAACAAAAAAAATCACTGTATAGCCAAAAAAAAAAAAATCCCTAAAAATGAAATATTAAGGGTGGAGAAAAAAAAATTAAAGGGATCAAAAATATTAACCGTATTTCAAACATTGTGGCCCGGTAATGTTGCGTTGCATTGTTTTTGACTGGTGCGAATGCCATCAAGCGACCAAGCCTGGCTAAGTAATAAGTACCCATTTTTCATGACAGGTATGCTTATTATGCTACACATACTAGCTGAAGTTACAGTATATATTAATAAAATAATAGTTTTCCACTTGCAAATGACAATTGTGCAATAAACCGGAAAAAATCGTGCTTTGCAATCTCCAGAAAATGGTCATTATAAAATTTGCATAAAATTTACATAAACCACAGCTAAACTTCAGTTAAAGGTAGGCTATGATTATGGAGACTCAAGGTCTCTGAAAGTGCTAAGCCATATAACTTTTTAATAAGATTTAGACAAGCTTCACTTTTTTGCGTAAAGCGCAATCTCAATTACTTAGTGTATATATTAATGATAATTTTGACAAGCTATTTCTTAAAATAGTAACTGCAAGATATAATTTGAGTAAACTCCTACCAAAAACTTCATTTAATAATTTTTGTTTATCTAAAATAATTGAATAAAATTGCATTTTTTTAGAAAAAAAAATGACTACATTATCTCAGTCTGGTAACTACAAGTGTGTGTATATATACTGACAAAAGGCAGAGCTAAAAACTAGTCTGAGGATAAGAATATTCTGAAAAGCTTGTTAAGAGCTATTAGCACACTCATTATATAACATTTGTAATACAAGCTTATTAAATTAAGTCACATGATATATGACTTCATTTCTTATATATATATATATATATATATATATATAAGAAATGAAGTAAAATATTTTTAATATCCACAAAGGTTTTATTATTTACATTTTAGCTACAACTGAATACACTTTCAGTGTGATATACCAGAACCATAACTCTTACTGATTGCCTAGGTGTGCTACCCTATTTATTGAAGAATATTTATGACAATTATTTAAAAATGCTTTTAAATATTCCATGTGTTCATAGAATGTATACTATTTTCTTTCTTATTGATGATGTGATTGTTGTTAGCAATGAACCATGCCTCTTTAACTTTTTCTGTCGGCTCATTCCATGCAGACTAAACTGACATTCTTTGGATTGAAGGTGTGACTGAATTATTTGTTCATGTGTCCAGAAGACAAATTTGTCTTTGTGCTTATTTTTGCATGCATATATAGATATTTGTGCTGAGTAACTCTTGTGACAATGTTTGCTTTGATTCCCTGCAATATATGAATGTATAAGTGGAGTTGCCACATTTAATTTATATATGATCTGTGACATGTCCTCTTGTGGCAGTTTATCACTACAATCACAGAATAAAAAAGAAAATAGTATATGTTTAAATAAATGGAATATTTAAAATCTAATTTAAATAATTATCATAATTATTCCTCAATAAATAAGACATCACACCTAGACAATCAATGAAAGATATGACTCTGATGTTCCACACCGAAAGAGCACTAAGATGTATCTAAAAATAAAATAATAATACATTTCCAGCTGTGAATATCAAAAACATTTTGCTAATTACAAACACAAAGGAAAAAGAAAAACAGGACTATTAAATGTATATGTATATATTAGTAAAAACCAAAAAAGACAATTTATCAATGCATGTAAAAGTATAAAATAATTGAGCAATTTCGTCTTGGTTGATTTTCAACAAAAAATTTTACGTAAATGAATAAATAATATTTATTTTATAGTATCTATATAAAACCTATGCAATAAACCAAAATTACAATTTGAAAACAAAGTCATTTATTTAAATGCTAAAAACTGTTATTTCTGTTAAGATTGCTTCACGAGTAAAGAAACAAATAAACCATTCTTTACCACATGAATCAATAACTTTATATTATGAAATGTATAAATATTTTTATTTTCTCTAAAAATACTCAATGTTAACTAAAATACACAGAAGTTACAGAGTAGTGCATTACATACAATTCTTCACAGTAATGAGATATTATTATTTTATAAAAGAGAAGAAATTAATTATTTCATCTGTTTTAAAAAAACAAATAATGTGCATCTCTAAAAATCAAATAGTCTGAAATGTTTGCTGCTTCAATTATAAAATGATTGTTTTTCTAACTCACAGTTTATTTTTTATTACTATAAATGTTGAATTTCACCCTTGCATAATTTAGTGCAATAAATATGAGACTGATGCAAGAAAGAACCAACTGTAGATTGATTTCCAATTGAAGAAAATTAAGAAAAAAAAATCTGGAGAGGAAAATTAATAGAATAGTGTTATTCATTCTATCACTTCACTGATTGGATGCCATTTGGTTTCCTGTGATAGTGATCAAAATATCATTTTATTTACAACATTTATTTAACAAATATCAAAATATATTATTATTATTATTATTATTATTATGATCAATTAATAACTTCACGCTCTTCATTTCAAACACATCAGATTAGCCCATACATATACGGCTGTGTCGAAAATATAGGTGGATTCATTCTATATTTTCTTAAAGACTTTATCTTGGGTTTGAAAAAGTGGGAGTATTCATTTATATAGTGGCATCTGCAAAGCGCATGTGTATCAGCTTATTGGCTTATTATTATTATTATTATTATTATTATTATTATTATTATTATTATTATTATTATTATTATTATTATTATTATTATTATTATTATTATTATTATTATTATTATTATTATTATTACCATCATTATTATTATTAAGCCAATAAACATCACATGTCCACCACTTCTTATGCTTGTGTATAACTGTTTTAAAACAGGCAAAACTCACTATACGTATTGCCACACACAGCAAGCTAGAGTAATCAATGGATGCCAGAAGGCTTGTGCAATATGTATAGTGAGTTTTGTCTGTTTTAAAACAGTTATACACAAGCATAAGAAGTGGAGGTCATGTGATGTTTATTGGCTTAAAACCAATCCTGCCTAATAGTATAGTGGTGGCTATGGTTATTAAAGAACCAGACACCAAAATGTATGGATACTGAACTGACTTCGACCCATATGACTATATAAGCTAATGGGCTTGGATTGAAAACATTAAGGTGTTTTCAATTTAAGACTCATAGTTTTGTAGTTAAGTGGAGATAAAAGGTGGCTGCTGGAGAGTTTCATTAGATACTAAGATCTAGGTGCAGTGCTCTCAGATCCAAGGCTCCTCACTGACAAAGGCCATAAGCCAGAAACTAGTATGGGGATATTGGATGAGTAAGCACTAGATGGGGATTTTATGCACAAGCCTTCTGGCACCCATTGTTTACTCTAGCTTGATGTGTGTGGCAATACGTATGAGTTTTGCCTGTATTATAATTGTTGTTGTGTAATAATTACTGTCCATCCCTCTATATTTATATTATAATATTACTTTTAAATAATATTTTGTAGGCATTAATTTTTAAAGATATACAGTTGCAAAGGAAATTGTAATTGTTATACTGAAACAAACTGCCTATGATAAGTTATATTATGATTGGAAGTCATTACATTAAGTCATTATGGCAATTATTCTGATTTTAATATTCATCAAATAAGGCAGTAAATTATACACACATAGACATTAATGTATAACAATAAATAATCAAATAATTTCTTATTTAACAAAACATAAGATATCCAAATGCTGGAAAAGACAGATGATCCATTGACTTTTACTTCTTGGGTCAACTGTTGTAACACTGCACTAATCTAAGTAGGACAATAAATAAAAGTGATCCAAAATATATCATGGACTCTAAAAATATGGGTTTAGCTCTTGGAATATTTCTTTCATTGAATTAAAAAAAAATCTTAATGAAAAACATGGATGAGAGAATAAAAGAATTAACACCTTGAAATGAAGCTAGTATGGAAAAATTGCAAGAAGAGATTATAATAGAAAGAGAGTTGATGTTTTAAATATGATTATAGAAGATTTAAAAAAAAAACATGTGAGATGCATGGAGACAATAAAAGAGTTTAATGAACTGCTAATTATATTATTGGCCCGAGTGAGTTAAAAATCAAGACTTTTAATTGGCCAAGACAAATTCAATTGTCAAAATATATTCAACCTTTTAATATCATATTCACTTTAGATTCGTTTGTAAAAAGTATATTAATAATTTGTCAGGTTATGAAAGTGAACGAAAGTTCTTTCAAAAATAATTTTCTATTTGTTTATTGTAGAAATATTTCATAGCGGCAAAATTAAAAGCTAAACTTAGTAATGAATAAAAAGAATTTGCTGATGTAAATGTTTTTTTTTCAGGTTTATGTTACGAAAAAGAAAATATTTTTTTTGCTAAAATCTGAAATATTTTTACTAAAATCATAAATATTTTTTTAAATAATTTAGTTTTTAGCATTATTTTACTTAAATAATTCATAATTTCTCAAAAAATACTTTACAATGGTCTGAAACACGGATTTATCATTTTGGAATTGAAAATCTTAGTGTTCTTCTTTGATTAGGCAGTTTCTTTGTCCTTGCCAGCCAATCAGAAAGTCTTTGATGGCTGAGAGCCAATCACCGACAAGCTTCCTTCTTTGTTTAGGTTTACTGACAGTTTTATTGATTTTTTACTTGTAAAATAATTCAGAAGATGGCAGCATCTTACAGAACTTTTAAAAACCTAACGAACGACAGTAAAATGGCTATCCTAGCATTAAAAATAATGGAATTAGAGTGACGTCAATCATCAATGAAAGGTCTTGTAAGCATCATCAGAAAGGTTAATGGTATAATGTAGAGAAAAAATGTTCCAGATCAGAGAATCTGGATTAAACTTGGAAAGACCTTCATCCTAAAGTAGACTGATATTGTATAAAAACGATGATGATGATGAAATATAAAAAATATAAAATAATTAGTTGACTGGCTAAATGATAAAAAAAGTGGAGTTTATAATGTTAAAAAGCCAGATTATAATGATAATAAGCCAAAAGTATTTTAGCAAAATGAATACAGATTATTAAAAGAACAACTCAAATTCTTCTCTGAAAAAATAAAGAGGAAATACGTCACATGTGGTTTTGAGATTTAGATTTTTATTTGGAAAACTTAATACTTAATAAAGAACACACAAGACATTCTAACTATGAAAATATTAAATCTATAAATTAAATAATTATAGATAATAAAATAAATAAATTCTACTAAAAATCACATTTACACTGAAAACGAATAAGTGACATTAAATGATGAGAAAACTGGAAACAGTAATTTACAACTAAATATGAAACAAAAATGTGAGTGTGTGAAAATATATGAAATCTGCCTAAGAGAATTTTCAATGAAAGCTGCAATAAAAATTGTTATATAAAAACACTGTAAATAAATAATTTATGTAATACATGATTTTATTAGAATAAAAGGTATACTAATTTATAAATCAAAAGAAATTGATCAAATAAAAAATATTTAAAAAAAGAAAAACCTGAATGTCAAGATATTTCTAGTTAATGCACACTTAAAATAAATAACATTTATGTGACATTCAGCATTAATAATAAAAGAAAACTAATAAATTTTTATAATGACTTTACTAATAAAATATTTTTTTATAAGTCTTTAAACAACAGATGAAACAAAAGATTAGTTTAACAAATATTAATCTTAGTTAACGATAAATTGTTTTAAGTGTAAGATTTAAGTTCAATATTACTGAAAGTTATTTTTGAAAGAAAAAAATATAAAGTTTTAATACTTATTATATTTAGTAAAAGATAAGCACTCATTGTACATCACATTACTTTTTAAAGCATTATAAGGAAGGGTTAACCACATTTTTTTCAGTTTGAATTATTGGTAGTTCAAACACTGAATCAAATTTATACCAAACTGAAGACAAAAAATTGGCATAAACTAATCCTATATACTATAACCAGAAAACATCTATGTCAACTTTATAGTGTCTAATAGCAGCAGCAGCAGTAGCAGTAGCAGTAGTAGTAGTAGTAGTAGTAGTAGTAGTAGTAGTAGTAGTAGTAGTAGTAGTAGTAGTAGTAGTAGTAGTAGTAGTAATGCAGTGACAGTAACAGTAGTAGTAGTAGTAGTAGTAGTAGTGGTGGTGGTGCTGGTAGTAGTAGTAGTAGTAGTAGTAGTAGTAGTAGTAGTAGTAGTAGTAGTAGTAGTAGTAGTAGTAACAATAATATTAAAAAAATAATTTAATTTAATTTTGATTTTATTTAAAGTACAATGGAGTAAACAAAAATAACCTGAATCCTTCTGTGAAAGGTGAACATATTGTAGTATATGTCTCTGCTCCTAAATGTCTCTTGCAGAAATTCCCCTACATCAGCCTATCATCTCTCATCATTAAAGGAAGCCATTATTTTATTGTGTCTCGCTTAATTTATCAATTTTTGTAATAGTTGAAAAGTTGGAAGAATGTAAAATTCTTTTCTGTTAGAGAAAATGGCAGATTGTTCTGGAGAAAACACAAGTTAATGAATGTTTTAATGAATGTGTCAAATTCACCTCATGCCAAAAAACATGAAGAGTGAAGTTGAATGCCAAGATGAGGCTGATTTTCTTTTGGGTGCAAATGGCATTTTTCATTCAGAAATCATTCACAATGATCAGGCATTTAAAATCTACATGTTCTGAAACCTTTGCATGATGTGATGATAAGTAAACATCCTGATTTGTGGCTAAGGGAGAGTTCAAGCTGCACCACATCAATGCACTAGCATACAAAGCTTTGAGTGTGAAATATATTTAATTAAATTCAGCATGACCCACTCATCCATCAAGCATATTCAATCGATCTTGCTCTGTATGATTGCTTTTTATGCTCTTGAATAAAAAATGCCTCAATTTTTTTTGTTGGATATAGAAGTGATGAAGTAAGAAAACCACTAGGTGTTAAAAGACATCACTTTTCAAAAGTTTTTGGACTATTTCAAAAAATGACAAACACATTTACACTGGAGTAGTGCATCAAATGAACAGTACTTTGAAAGAGATTCAATTTGTAACAGCAAAAAATAAATACTCAATTTTTTTATTACAAAACTCTAGTTATTTGCCCCCCCCCCTCATACATACACATTTAAATAAAAAGCATATCAATTTCAATAAAAGAACACTAAAATAAACAGGTATGGAGAAAAAGAAAGCAATGGTAAAACTTGGAAATAAATAAATAATGATATGAATAATTAATGAGATAATAAATTAATTATTATGTAAAATGATTTCTAAGTAAAATAAACATTTTACTTTAAGTACTGCAGAATTATTTTGTTATCAAAAACATACCTATGAATTAACAAATATAAAGCACTTTATTTAATGTACCATTCTTACAAAGTATTTTTCCAATAGTAATAATTTTTTAAAAAAGTAATACAAACAATAAACAATAAATTATTAGAAAAAAATGAGAAAAATATTACATAATCTAAATAGAGAATTAAAAAATGTAAATATGTTAAATCACTAGTATAAGCTACATTAACAAAAGAAGGACAGATGGAAAACAAACAAAAATACTCATTTTAAAACAAATGTAATGGATTAGTGCATTATGAACTTTTAACCTTCATAACACCCTGTGTAGTTTGGGGGCAGTTGAAGGAGCAGCCAACTTGAGATTAAAAGATGACAGAATCGATTCAATTTCTCACAGGTCTGACACACAATCTTCGTATGAACTCATGAGCAATAAAGCCATATGCCCATTTTTATATCTTCATAGATAGTTTGGAAATACATTACAATCTATTTTAAAGATAAGATCACCCTATTGTGGCAGAATGCTTAGAAGTGCAAACAGCATCTTCAACCTTTAAGATACATATCTCTACACAAAAATCTACAAAAACTGATATTTGTTCCTTGTTATGGCAACAATTAATAGTGAAGGAAATATAATATGTTATTTTTATTTCACCAATGAAAAAATCCTATAAATAAATGCACAATAGATGAATAAAATGAGATTTTAAGAAATGACTAGTATAAAAACAATTGTAAGTTTATTCACCCAAGAAATCATATGAGATTAAACATAGCAATTTTACTCATTTGACTAAATATATTTTTTATATTTACACTATTCAGTGGAGAATCAATCCTAAACTGTTTAGAATGATATCTGCTGACATTTGATGATCTATTTGTCTTTGTGGGGGAAAAAAGCAAAAAAAAAAAACAAGTTGGAAAGACCTCTAATTTTGCTTTCTAAATAGATTAAATATTCTAAAATAAATTATAAATCTCAAAGCATTATTTTTGTCTTCTGCTTATACTCCCATCATATATTAAAATGGGTTTTATTTTTCCATTTGTAGTAATCCTTCATAAGGAAATTCTACATGTTTTGTCTAATCTTTCTTATATGTTTTACTTCATTTTGCTTTTTCTTTTTCTGTTCATTTTATAATAATATTTTATTTCTAATATCTATATTGAGCACTAAAAATATAATAGATTTGATTAGAATCAAATCAAGATCAAATAGACAAAAAGAAGTGAGCATAAACTAGTCCCATACTCTATAATCACCAGAAGTCCATATCAACTTTAGTGTCTAATAATAGCAGTTGAAATAGCAGCAGCAGCAGTAGCAGTAGCAGTAGTAGTAGCAGCAGTAGTAGTAGTAGTAGTAGTAGTAGTAGTAGTAGTAGCAGCAGTAGCAGTGGGAGTATCAGTAGTAGTAGTAGTAGTAGTAGTAGTAGTAGTAGTAGTAGTAGTAATATTTAATAGTAATAGTAGTAAAAATAATTTAATTTTTTATTTAATTTCATTTTTTTTAAATTTTACATGCATATTTGAATTAAAAGCATATCAATTATAATCAAGCACTGATGGCCTAGTGGTTAGCATAGCTGCCTTCGAAGCAGCTGGCCCGGGTTCGATTCCCAGTCATTGCATTTGACATATGAAAAAAAAGCATATCAATTATAACTAAAGAGCATGAACATAAAAAGATATGAATAAAAAACAAGCAAATATAATCTGGAAATAAATAAATGATGATGGGTAATGAAATTATAAATTATATTTTACATTTAGAGTACTTCTGAAGTGAATAAAATGGAGAAGAAGAATATCATTACCATAAAATGACTTTTGTAAATATTGATCATACAAAGAATGGCAGAGAACTTCTGTGATGTGGTATAGTATTGAAAGATATGGGAAAATATATTTAAAAGCAAATCTAAGGTAATTGCATACTGAGAGGTGATTATGATATTCCTTTTTTACATCATGGAAATGATAATGTCACTAAAGTTATTTAAGGTAACTAGCAAAAAGAAATTGAATTTTTTTGAATATTTCTCTTAATATGTGCATTCTGGATAACTGATCTGATTTCTAACATGAGGCGAGTCAAAGAGAGCAAAAGTTTAATTAATTGAGTAAAATTAAAGATGTTTTTTTTTAGTAGAATGTATCGATATCATTTTACAGAAAGAGTAACCAGACAAGGTAATGTATTTGAAAATTTTACAATCTTCAGCATGACTGAGAAAATGAGAATATTTTCTACTATCCTTATCATTGTTAACATATACATACTGATCTATAATGAATCAATGATGCTAACCTTAGGGTACTCCAATTGAGTAACAGTAAAGTGAGATGTATTATTATTTAATAAATGTTAAAACAGGCAAAACTCACTATATGTATTGCCACACACAGCAAGCTAGAGTAATCAATGGATGCCAGAAATCTTGTGCATAAAATCCCCATCTAGTGCCTACTCATTCCATATCCCCAGACTAGTTTCTGGCTTGTAGCCTTCGTCAGTGAGGAGCCTTGGACCTGAGAGCACTGCACCTAGATCTAATGGGCTTGGATTGAAAACATTAAGATGTTTTGAGTTTAAGACTCATAGTTTTGTAGTTAAATGGAATAAAAGGTGGCTGCTGTATAGTTGCATTAGATCCTAAGATTTGGTGCAATATGTATAGTGAGTTTGGCCTGTTTTAACAACAGTTATACACAGCATAAGAAGTGGTGGTCATGTGATGTTTATTGGCTTATTTAATAAATGCAGTTCTATAATGTATACCTAAATTCTATAATTTAGCTAAAATAATATTATGATCAATTTTATAAAAGGTTTTACACAATAACATCAACCTTTCTCTGATCTATGCCATGAGCAATATGATCAAAAATTATAAAGATATTAGTTTTAATTGTTTAATTAGATAAAAAGTCAATTTGTTTGAGGGCTTAAAGTCTTCTAATATTTAAATAATTTTGCAATAAAGACGTTGCTTAAAGATTCTGGAACTAGTGTTTACAACAAAAATAAATCTAAAATTTCAGGTTGAGTTCGTAAAGAAATTTTTACAAATAAAAAAAAACATTCGCCATTTTGAGAGTTATGGAAAATCTCTCACTTGTAATAGAACAATTAAAAATATGATAGAGAGTAAAGGCAATAAATCTAGCATATCTATTATAAAAAGAATGATATTGTTTAGATTGTAAGCTAAAGTTCCATACGAGCTTTTTGATGGAAAATAGGTTATCTAGTTCAGAAAATAAATCAATAGATAATTTCTCAGGAGATAAAACATTAGATGTAGAGTAATACTGAGCTTGAATTGATAATCTCAGATAATTATTTATAAAATCATCTGTCCCAAAAATAATATTAGAATTATGCTTCATTTTATCTTTCTAAGAACAAAACCTTTGATTAGGAACCAATAATATTTGGGGAGTTATTTAAAAAATTTAATACCATGTTTTAGTTAAACTTTTCATCATCAGCATCATGGATCATTTTGGATAATCTTCAAAAATTAACCAAGTTAATATAAAAGGTAATATTTTTTGTTGTTTTAAAGTATTGTCTGTGATGGTATGATTTTATTTTGAATTATAAAATTAAGAGTGAATTGGAATATAGAAATCTAATAGATGTGCATATAAAAATGTTGATACCAAAATAATTAGCATAATAAGTATTGATAAACGAATTCTTATCAAATTTGAAAAGCTACAAATATAGACCTAAGTAATGTCTTCTACAATTCCTTCTAATAAACTGAAAGAGAATAGATCTACAATAGTAAATAGTTACCATAAAATTCAAATTGGGGATAATGGCAATCAATAGGAAAAGATAAAGAAGATATAAACTATAATTAATGATAAAAAATTACTAAGTTTATAGCTTAGCATTCAGTGCTTACAATTAGTAATTATATTATATTATTTGAAGTTAAATAAACAATAAATTGTAATATCCTGGAGGCATTAGAAGACCAAATTAAAAAAGTCATCAGTAATAATGATGATAAATAATAATAATAATAATAATAATAATAATAATAATAATAATAATAATAATAATAATAATAATAATAATAATAATAATAATAATAATAATAATAATAATAATAATAACAACAACAACAACAACAACATAAAGATAAATAACAATGAAACTAAATCTAAAAATTAGTTTTGAAAAAAAAATATTTCTCATCAGTAGAAGTTTTATACTCTTTATACTGTTCTACAAGATCAATAAAAACATCTATTATACTTCAATCACAAAATTGTTCCAATTAGTATTAGTAATTTATAAAGTAATTAATTCACTAATGAAAATAGAATTATGAATTATCTTATAATTTAAGAAATATAATCTTTCTGATATATTGTACTGATTTTTATCTCCTTTTGTCAGCTGTGCTTCTTCTCTTTATAATTAAAAAAAGTCTTAATTTTAGGCAAATAAACACACCCTCTAAAAGTTAGTAGAAAATATTGATGTTAACAATACAAACACCATAAAACATTTACAAAAGGCTTTCAAAATGTGTTTGTTAATCTTAATTTTGACCGAAATTACAAAGTAACTGCCACATTTTATTGCTAATTTCACAGAGTAAAAACTTTTTAATATTTTGTTAGGATGTCTATATGACTGTTCATGTGTGCATTTAGCACAAAGTGTTAATTGAAATTGATAAAATAGCATCAATATAAGATGGAAATATTAAGTGACCATTTCTGCACTACTGTTGCTTAATTACAACATATATCTTCCACTAAAAAAATCAGTACTCCTTACAGCAATAAAGATTTTTGTAAGTAATAAAATAAAAATAAAGCATATTTTGAAAAGATCTTGTAGAAGACTTCAATAACAAAGAAAATTCATCATGCTCAAAAGAAATTGGATCAGAATGATACAACTCCTTAAAACACTCTGGATAAGACATGAATAGATTTTCCGCAAATGTTAGCAACTGATTTTATCTTGGAATATCCTTTATCTTCTCAAAGTCAATGTGTGAATGATGCATGTATAAACACTATAGCAAACAAGAGTACAATAAAACTACTGAAACATCACATGAACATGATTTCCTACACTTACCCAAGGCTTTAAAACAGTAAACAGTAGTTCCACCCAATACAAGCCATACTAATCAATGGATTTTAGAAGGCCTGTGTATTATAGATAAATAAATACATAAAAGGTAGTTGTCAAAGGGTTACCTTAGATTGTAAGATCTAAATGCGTGCTCTCAGATCCAAAGCTCCTCATTGACGAAAGCCATAAGCTATAAACTAGTTGGAGAATATTGGATGAGTAAGCATTAGATAGGAATTTATACACAAACATTTCAGCATCTACTGATTACTATGTATTTCCCTGGGTGACACTACTGTCTGGAAAATTTGTAAGGTTTTAAGAGTTCATTAATTATGAAAAGCTACATTAACATTTCATCTGAATGTTGATTAGATATTGTTAAAGAAATATTTATACATTTATAATTTATTTTATTTTAAATATAAAAAAATCTATTGTCAAAGATTTTTACATGGTATTTTACAATATCTATTTTAATTTTATACACATATAAAGAGGGACCAAAAATAACTATAGTCAATCTCTGTTTTCCAAGCCTGTTGTAACATATGTTTCTGATATTATACACTTGTTGCAGGAAGTTTTTTGCAGCAATCTTCCAAATGACTTCATCATGTGAAATCATGGTGCCACATAACATATTTTATAATAAAATGTATTTCACATATTGTCAATTTTTATAATAACTAAAAAGTTTGAACAATGTGAAATTTTATTATTGCTTACAGAAAACAGCAGGAAAAACATTTGTAATGCTTGAAACAGATTACAAGCAAGCTGATATCATAAAAACACAAGTTTATGAGTGGTTCAATTAAAATGTCAAATTCATCACTTCCCTAAAAAGCATCACAAGTGAAGTCCAAAATTAAACTGCTGTTTTTTTTTTACACAAATAACATTTTTCTCTCAGAATTAGTTTGTAAAACTCAGGCATTTTATTTGTATGTTATAAAACATTTATATGATGTGATAAAATATAAATGTCCCATTTTTTTGGAAAGAAAACAGTGCAAATTTAAGAATTCTGAATTTAATTAAAAAATCTTTCACACTAAAGGCTTTAAGAGATGGTACTTTTTCAGGTTGAAGTTTGCACTCCTCTCTTTGCCACAAAATGGAACATTTGCACTTTTCCACAAAATGGGATGTTTACAATTTGCCATATCACATAAATTTTTCATAACTTGCAGATAAAATGCTTGACCATTTTGAACTAAATCTGAGAGAAAAATGATGTATGTGCCAAAAAAAAAACAGCATTGCTTTAACTTTGGATTTCACACATCATGCTTTTAGGTCGATGGTGAATTTTACATTTCAATCAAACCACTCATAAACTTAGTTTTAAAAAATCAGCTTGCTTGGAATCAGTTTCAAGCATTACAAATGTTTTCCTTACTATTTTCTATAAATAAAAGCAGAATTTCACATTGTTAAAATTTTTCAGTCATTATAAAAATTGCTAAATACATTAAACAAACTTTACAAAAAACATGTTATGTGGCAACATGATTATGTCATTTGGTGGATTGATGAAGAAACGCTCCTATGAGAAGTATGTAATATCAGAAGTGTATAGAATAATAGGTGCATAAACCAGAAAATGATTCCAGTTATTTTTGGGTGCCCCTCATGATATCCTGGTATCAAAGTTATCTAATTAGATAAAAACAGATTCATTTTTATCTATTCTGATATGATACTTTTAAGATTATTAAAAGAACTCAAAAAAGTCTGACTCCACATTTAAAGATTATTTCAAAAATTGTATTCTTAAATATATATATTCTAATAATTTTAATAACCTTGCAAGAAAACAGTCACAATTAAAAATATAGTGTGCACTATATATAATAATAGAAATTATTATAATTTACACATTCTGGTTGTTTCTCCATTAACATATATATATATATATATATATATATATATATATATATATATATATATATATATATATATATATATATATATAACATAACTAGATGGAGCTTTACCAATAGCTCTTAACAAAATTTGTTTACATAAATGCCAAGAGAGATATAATTCAAAATCTCTATCATTGTCACCCACCTCCAGACCAGCTGGTTTCAAGCTTATTGGCTCACATCAGTGAAGGGCTGGGAGACAAAAAACTAGATCTAAACCAGCTGGTCTGGAGGTCGGTGACAATGATAGAGATTTTGAATTCTATCTCTCTTGGTATTTATGTAAACAAAGCTTGCTAAGAGCTATTGGCAAAGCTCCATCTAGTGATCATAAAATGCAAGCTTAAAGCAAGTTACGAAATTTAAAACTTATTTTGATTATCATATATATATATATTGCAAAGCCAGTTTTGTACACACAGTAAGATTGAAAGCTTAATTGTTCTGGAATTGACGACAGCATTGACACTATGATCTATGCACTTTGAACTCTAGAATCCCTTGCTCAACTGCACTAAACCATGAAGAAAAGATTTATGAAGTTCTTTTCTGAATAAAAAAAATTTAAAGTTATTAAACTATTCTATTGAAAAAATTTAAAATGAAATCCATTTATTACAGAAATACTTTTGCCATCAATATTATCAAAATAGTATCACTTATTGATGTTAAACGAAAATACTATATAACTTTATTTGATAAATGAAGAAAGCAACAAGAAGTGAATGATAATTATGTGTTATCAGATACTAATAGTGTATCATAATAAACTCAGCCCTGTCTTCATGAAGAGAACTTGAAACATATAACTACTTCTAAAAACAGGCAAAACTCTCCATAATGTATTGTCACTCAGTGCAAGCCAGAGTAAACAATAGATGGAAGATTTGTGCACAAAATCCATATCTAGTGCATACTCATGCAATATCCAGACTAGTTCCTAGCTTATGGCTTTCAGTGAGGAGCTTTAAATCTGAGAGCACTACACCTAGATCTTAGGATTTAATGCAACTGTCCAGCAGCCATCTTTTATCTCTACTTAACTACAAAACTATGGAGACTTGCACTGGATCATAAGAACTAGATGCAGTGCTCTCAGATACAATCCTCCTCACTGATAAAAGACACAAGATAGAAACTAGTCTGGATGAGTTGGCACCAGATAAAAATTTTATGCATAACCTTCTTGCATTTATTGATTACTCTGGCTTGCACTGTGTAGCACTACTATATGGAGAGCCTTGCCTGTTTTAACAGCTTGAGAAAGCATAAGAAATGGTGGCCATGTGATGTTTAGTGATTTAATACTTTTAAAAAAAGGAAATAACTGAATAGCTCCATTTCTAAAGGTAAACTGATGTTCAACAGTGACTAGATAATTTTTTTTAATTCCTAAATTCACCTCACTCTACTACCACCAACATTATATCACACAGAAAATGGAGAATACAAAGTTAATATTAACTGAATGACACTTTTAAAAATCGCTACATATATATATATATATATATATATATGTATATATATATATATATATATATATATATATATATATATATATATATATATATAATGAACATTATTTCCACTGTTTAAAAAAAGTCATCAATTTTACATTTTAGAAAACTATGAAAAACGATTGCCTTAAAGAAGGTTAGAATTTATTTTTGACATATAACTGTCATATAACTTGAATTGAGATGGTTTAAAAAAAAAGATTTTAAAAGGTTTTCATAATCTAACATTTACTAGTTGCAAATGAATGTACATCAAAGTTTTTTTATTATTTATAAAATAGATTAATAAATATATAATTATAAAATATTAATGTATTAAGGTTACATCAAAATAAAAAGAAGTCATGCTGTTATATTACATTCATAAATACAGATTATAAAAATGAAAAAGCTTTCAAATACTTAACTAAATACAAGTTCTGATGTTTTTATTAATTTAATATGCAGTTAGTATACACATCAGCAGAAAATCTTTACTCAAATGAATAATTTGATATTACATATCAATAAATGGTAAATGTATTACTTTTTTTTTTTACATTAAAAACATTTATTTAAACCATAAAAGAATTACCAAACGGTGAGCCATGTTATTATAATTTTTAAGATACATATAAATATTTATTGTTTATGTTTGGAGTTATAATGCATAAATTAATATAGCAGTTAAACTACGTTTTATGTGAGGAAATACAGAATTATATAAAGTACTATATAATTAGAAATAACAAATAAACTGATTTTAAATAACCCATGAAATTGTCCACAAGTATGAAATTTCAGCTGACACGGTCTAAACATTATTATAATATAAAACCATTAAAAAAACTATTAATAAAATCAAAATAACACAAGAAATGATATCAAGTATCATATAAAACAATAATCAATAAATAAATCTTAAATATAAAAATACTGTGTTTAAATAATAGCAAATATTGAATTATGACAAAATTATTTTCAATAAATTTCATAAAATATAAAACAGTAAAAGAGTATAAATATCATAGAAAAAGGTATTGTAATAATTATGGATGAATGCTATGTTTATTAAACATAAATTCAAAATTACTCAAATTTATGCATGTTTTGCAAACTTCAACTTACAAAATAATATAGGAATAATCCACGTCAGTTATTTGTAGACAAGTAAATAACTTAAAATGTTACAAAAACCTTCACATACTATTTAATTAAAGGATTAATAAATGTAATCCCAAAAAATATTCATTCAACCATAATTTTAAAATTTGCACACAACAAAAGCATAAAATTATGGACCATCAAAGTTATAAAAACTGATTTATGATAAAACTATCATCACATATAATATCCTGAATTCTAACTTTACTGACAAATTCTTAAAAACTAATCCTAGACGAGAAACAAGATTTACAGTAATAAATCAATAATTAATAAATAAAACAAAAAGTAAAACACTTTGCAAATTTTATACTAACAATAGTTTAACATTATATGAGGTTATTCAAAAAAAGTGTATAAAAATAGATTTATAGCTGCAAAAAGTAATAACTACATCAATAAATATGCAAATTTATCAATTAAAAACTACTACAAAGAGATGTAATAATCCAAGAGTGGTAAATATTTTCCCAAAATTTTGGGATTTGCTATGAATTGTATTTTTTATAAATGAAAAATTAGAAACAAATTTTATATTTCATAAAATATAATTAAAGGATAAATACCTCCATAATAGTTGTGAAAACAACTCAGACTGAGAAGGAATATGAACTGAAATTAACTTTTATGCAAACACAATAATAATCTCTTATTGGATTCATTTCATTAAAAAAAGTTCAAATGTAATAAAGTTTCAAATTCATAAATTAAAAATTTCATAAATATATTTATAGAAAATAAATTGAATTAAAAATTTCATATAAAAACAATACCATAGAAAAGTTTAACAACAGTATTGATAGAACAATAGTCTAAACAACATTTTGTAAATCTGTTATGATTAGTAATAAGCTACAGCCAGTTAGCAATCTGCAAAATGTATGACAAAAATAACCCAAAAATTTTCATAAAATTCAATTTTTTCACAATATGTATAAAGAATAAACATCATTGGTTTCATTTATTCTTTTATTAAAAATGTTAAAAATATTAAAATACATATAGAGAAAGGCTTTAACCTTTATCATATATGCCTTGAATGTTTATGATGTTTTTTTGGCCTATATAGGGCCCTCTCAAACCTCAACACAAGATAGTAACTATATATTTATCTTCTCCCACTTATATAAGCCAATCCGAAGCACCATGATTTGGGAGCGAGAAGCTGTTAGTCTCTTCACATTTTAAGTCCACTATTTCCTTTACAAATTAATCTTTGTGAAATCTAATTTATAATGTGTTAATATTACAAACTTTATACTGAAAATAAATAAACTGATGTACGCATATATAAGTGGGCATTTAGTTTAAAGATAAGATGACTGTTCTTATCTTTATAAAGTTATTATTTTGTGTCGAGGTTTAAGAGGTTCGTCTATAGTCAAAAAAAATCTTTGTTTGACTACTATAAATGTTTCAAGGCACACAGATAATGGTTAAAGCCTTTCTGTAAATGTATCTACATACATCCAATGCACTTAATAAATAGTTACAATTTTAAATATTAGAATAGAACACTTTTCAAATATGAAACTCCCACTAACTAAAAATTTAATTCAAGAACCATAAAAATAAGAAACAAATTATCATTAAAAGTTCTGACTAATTTAATACAGTCAAAACAATTGTTTTCCCATGAATACTGAAAATCTATTAAAAATCCTAAATGCACATGTATGCATATAATGAAATACAGTATTTTCTCAGCATTATAGGTACCATGTTGTTGACTAATTATTCAAATGCTATCAGTATGCTTTTAATACTTATATATATATATATATATATATATATATATATATATATATTGTATATATATATATATAACAAACTAACCAAAGGAAATACATATAAAAACAAAAAAAGACTTATAAATCCAATAAATAATATTATATTTCAACCTGAGGACTGGTTTTCATCAGAAAGAAAAAAAATACACAGTAAAATGGCGATAATCAAAAATTACAGATTTGGTAAAAGATTAAAAATTTAACACCCCCCCCCCTCTGATTGGTCACAAAATCTAACACAGAATATCTACCCAATCAATGACAAAATTCAAACAAACAAACAAAAAAAAACTACATTCCCTCCTAATCAAGCTTAAATTCTATTTAAATTAAAATAAATATAAAAATAAAAATCCAAAATTAAAAATTAAAATATACATATGTGCATACATAAAAAAATTAAACTATGCTCACATACAAAAAATAGCTGTGCTCACATTAATATTCATTAAAAACTAAAATACTTATACATTTTAATCAAAAATTATAGTTAGTGCAAAGTACAATAATTTATAACTAATTATTTATCTATAAACCAATTAAACACAGATATTAAACATCCATGTAACCAATCTTTACATAAAAAAAACCTCATATAAGAAAATTTTCACATAAAAAACACACATATAAAAATCATTTAGGAGACCAGGTAACCCAGAGATGTAATAGTTCCAGTGTTCAAATTCAATCCATGTGGTTCTAAGGTCTTGAATTTAAAAATAAAAAACTCTCCTTTTGTTTCCTCTCCCTTGTAGAAGAAAAAACCTTCCTGAAGAATTACTACTTTTAAATCATCAATTGAATGATTCAGTAAGTTAAAATGTTTTGAAACTGGTCTATCTTTATTCTTATGCAAAATGTCAAATCTATGATTAGTCATTCTGACATGTAAACTATTTGCTGACTCACCTATATACTGGTTTAAACATCTACTACACTCTATCAAATATATCAAATTAACACTTTTACATGTAACATAATTAGGAATATACCATTTGAAATTACAATTCTTCGTACTAAAGACCACTTTTGTCACAACAATATGTTTACATGTAAAACATCTTTTATCTTTACATGGAAAACATCCTTTTTCCTGTACAGAACTGCTAATAAAATTTGTTTTGACAAGTATATCTCTAAGTGATCTATGTTTTCAATATACAGCCTTAGGTGGATCAGAAAAAATAGATTTTAAATAATCTGTGGACTGTAAAATATTAAAATGTTTTGCCAATATCCGGTTAATATTAGGTAAATCTATATTAAAAGTAAGAACCAATGGTGGAACATCTAATTGTTTTTTACTCTTTTCAGATAAAAGAAGTTTTTTTCTATCAATTAAAGAAGATCTCCTTACTGCATTATCCAACAATGTCTTAGGATACCTCATTTTGAGCAATCTATTATATAAAATACTATTATTTTGTTGAAGAAATTTCTCATCATTACAAATCCTCTTCATCCTTAAAAATTGACTATAAGGAATATTAGCCTTTAAATGTTTAGGATGGTTACTATAAAAATGTAGATAGCGGTTATTATAAGTTGGTTTCCTATATACAGTAGTAGTAAGAACTCTATTAGTGTAAATAACTTCAACATCAAGAAAATGAGCAATTGATTTTGAAAAATTCATTGTGAAATTAATATGTTTATTAAAATTATTTAAATAACTTAAAAAAATTCTGAAGTTCAACTTCACTATGTGGCCATATCATGAAAATGTCATCTTATATCTAAGCCAAGTGTGAGGTTTCAGCTTAGCATTATCAAGTATAGAGGACTCCAGTTTTGACATAAAAATATTCGCATAACTTGGTGCCATCTTTGTACCCATTGCAGTACCTTGTTTCTGTAAATAATATCTAGAATCAAAAGTAAAAAAATTATTTCTTAAAACCAAATATATTAATTCAACCATAGTAGTAATAAGACCATGATCATACTCTCTATCTTGTAAAGCACATTTAATAGCCTCAACTCCATCATCATGAGGTATATTTGTGTATAATGATACAATATCCAAAGTAACCAAAAAACAATCAACTGGTAATTCAGATTTAATATTTTCTAACACACAAAGAAAATGAATAGTATCTTTAACATAAGAATTAAATGATGGTGGAATAAATTTAATAATATTATCAACATATGCTGAAATATTTTCTGTAGGACTACCAATACTAGCTACAATAGGTCTGCCTGGACAACCAGGTTTATGAATCTTTGGCAAAATATAAAAACTACTAGGATGAATTTTGGTTGGTACTAAAAAGTTATATACATTATTATTTATAAGACCCCTAGCTCTCATATCTTTTAAACTAAAAAGTATACCCTTGAATAATGAATTAATAGTGGTTAGTGAAATAGGCTCATAAAAAATTTTATCATCTAAAAGCTCCAGAGCTTTTTTAACATAATCATCTTTATTCATAATTACTATTGATCCACCTTTGTCAGCTGGTTTTATAACAATATCCTGTCTTTTCACTAAATTATGTGATGCATTCATCTCTCTCAATGTTAAATTACTTTTATACTTACTATGTTGTTTAAGTCAAATTTCATTAATAATATCCTGATATACATTATCAATGTACGTATCTAATAACACATTCCTTTGATGTGGTGGTGTCCAATCAGATCGTAATTTTCCAATAGTATCACATTCTTGGTTTCCAAAAAATTCTCTTAATCTAAGTCTTCTTGAAAAATTATCTAAATCCTGATGAATTTTAAATTCATTTTTTTGATAAAATGACTGAACTGTAGGGCAAAAAGATAAACCTTTATTTAACAGTGAACATTCTGCCTCACTAAGATTAATGCTAGTTAGATTAATCACATTGTTTTCCTTATTAGCTAAACATAAAAAGTCATTGCTATAAATATTTGAGTTAGATTTATTAATATATGTATTTCCAGAAACTAAAATATTGTTAGTGCATTCAGAAGAATCTGTAACTCTATGAACCAATGCTAAACCAACATCACTATTAAGAACAGATGGTAACATTTCAGCACAATCTAATGAATGTGAAGATGATATAAATGATTGATCAGTATCAATTGGAATCATATCCAATGTAGAAATATCTGACACAGTATGATTATCAGAAGTCATACAATTAATTAGTGTTTGTGACTGATTAGTAACTAATTCAAATCTTGGCTCATTACCCATAACTTTGAACCAATGATACATTTTATTATGAAATTTCTTCACCAATAACTTCTCTCTCAAAAAAACCCATTCCTGTAATTCCTTCTGTTCATCTATATTCATTAAATTACAACTATTAAAGTATCTATCAAAAGAATTTTGTAGGTGTGATTAAGCTAACATTAATCTGGTTTTGATATAAAGGCTTTGAATTATTATCAATGTTGAAATGTAGGTATAAAAAAACTGGACACTGGGAGAACGAAATATGATACAACAGCTGCCAATTTCTTTGATGATTTCTGAAAAGTCTAAATATAAGACATGAGGTGATGGTTGATTTGAGGAATGCCATCCCAGTAATCAATTTAAATTTTATTATTCTAAAAGAAATTGTGATTTTATATAGTTTTACATTTTTAAATTATCGTCATTGAAAAATGAGAGAAACTTATATTTCAAACTTGATTTAAAAGATTATTGTAAGATTGTTTTTTGCCTTTAAAAAAGGTAGTGAAAATTACTTGATATATCATTTACCTATTAAACATTTTATTTTAAAACTTTACTTAAAATCAATATCTGGAAAGATCAAATTTTACCTTTTATGCTTAAGGGAAAAAATACATATTAAACTTTCACAACTAAGAAATATTACGCTATAATTGCTGTGACTTGGGTAAGAGACATCACAGTAATCAAGTGGAGATCATTATTCTGATGAAAATTTCATATATTAGAACAATTTGATTTTGAAAACATTTTAAATTGAAACTTTCTTCATTAAAGACAGAGAGAATATTACATTTCATACTTGATTTAAAAATTATCATTAAACTATTTTTCTCTTTTAAAAAAAAGATGTTGAAAATTATTTAGAAACTCTATTAATACATTGTACAGGCGTAACACCTGACTTTATATTTGTAATGTATGCGGGATTCGAACTCAGACTTTCACACGACACACAACTCTCAGTGCCATCTTATGTTAGCTGACCCATCTGATCACAGACATCTTGAAAAGGTAAATAATCACCAATATATGTATTTCGTTCTAAACCAGCACTCATCAGTTGGTCCAGATTACCATCTCCTCACATATATACAATCAGTACTCAGCTTTATACTAAGATAGCCAATCTTCATACTTTAATGGACAGACTTAGAAACTTTATTTAAAAGCAATGTCTGGAAATATCAAATTTTAATTTTTATATTTAGGAAAAAAAGTACATATTTTAAGCAAATAACATGTGTAACCTCTTAAACAAAAAAACAAAGATAATGTGATAAATATAGTTTTACTTCTCACTATTATGTAAATCATATAATTGTTAATTAAAGAAGATATAAATTAGTATTAAAGTTTATCGGCTTAACGTTTTCAGGATACATGCCTCATATTCATAGCCTTCATAAAATGTATAATAAAATATATGCAAATACAAATATTCAAATAAGCTAGGATTACATAGCCCATTTCTTCGAGATCTCGAAGCAAGTGTCTTTTCTATTAATGGCATGGATGTTTCCATTGATGTAAAATGCCTCCTTTATTTTTCTTTTGTGATCATTTGATTCTGAGCACAATATTATGGGATTGGCGGGTGTGAAGTTGTGTCCAGATTGTTTAGCATGCTCCAAAAATACAGAGGATGTGTTGCTGTTTTTCTGAACTCTGTTAAATGTGTAAATATGTTGAGCCAGTCTAGTATTGATTGTAGCTTTCGTTTCACCATAATATATAGCGTGGCATCCGGCCTGACGGCAGGCAATGGAGTACACCACGTGTCGGGTGAACGATCGATCAATGTGGTCTTTAGAGTTGTTAATCAATCTATTAGAATTAGGTGGAGTTCTAACTACTATGTTAAATTTATCGTTTAATGCTTTCATTAGTTTGTTAGATATTTGAGGAATGTAGGGAATTGTTATTCTAGGTAGATTGGTGCGAGGTAAATTATTATTTATTGTATTATTAAATTATATGATTTTATTTTTAATAGCTTTGAATTTGAATCCTGCTGCTAATAGATCTTTAATATAATTGTTTATGTTTTCTTTCCTGTCTGCTTCATATTTACATAAATAAAAGTTTCTAAACAAAAATGCATTAAGGCCAGTAAATTTATGCGATGCAGGTGAGTTAAAGATAATGTGAATAAAAACTACTCTTAAGGAATTCAGATTTTTATAGTTGAAAGTAAAATCAATTCAATCAGTCAACAAATAATTTCTATACCATAATATCTTCCAAATTTATATATATATAGGGAATTTTCAAGCTCCCGCCAGCTATCTACTTTATCTCATACTACCAATACACATGTCCATACACATGTGAAAAATATAAATTTAAACAATATATGTATTTCGTGCTGAACCAGACACTCAACAGTTGGTCCAGGTCATCATCATCTACACACATATATAAACAGCGCTCAATTTATATTAAGATAGCAAATCTTCAGCAGTGATAAAAACATATGTGTGGGAGTTGATGATCCAAACCAACTGATAAGTGATGGCTCAGCATAAAGTATGTATACGGGTGATCACTTATCTTTTTTACATGTGTGTGGTTATGGGTGTCATTGGTATGAGATAGAGTGGATATCCGAAAGGAGCTTGAAAGTCTGTGTTCAACTCCCTTATAATCACAATTAAACTTCAGGTATAAGAAGTATGCCTGTATTTCAAATATTATATTTATATGACTGTTAAATTTAATAGTTGTTTTTTTTTTTTATTGAGTAACATTTTATATTGTCTGGATTGATTCATATGTAATTAACAGTACTATTGAACTGCTATTTCAGTTGGATCATGTCGGCATTATCTGAAGAACAAATACTTATTTTTTTAAAAAAAAGCATTGTATAAGCACTGGAAGCTACATGTGGAACAAGATTAAAAGGCCATCCAATAAAAACAAATGAAAGGATGGCATAATGTGAATTATGTGAAATAAAATCAACAGTCTTTCGGTTAACAGGTTTTAAGAAAATTTTCCAAATGAGATAAAACATTAGTGTGTGTACATGTATTATACACATACGCGCGCGCACACACACACACACACACATATATATATATATAATTAAAATTACCCAAATCCAAAATTCAACTAGACCAGCATAAAAATAATATTAAAACACAACCAAAGGTTTCACTGCTACAAGCAGACTTCTCAAGTGTAAAGAACTACAAAAACTATACAATATATATAATATTAACCATTACCTACAAATCCATTCATTTCCCATCCACCCTTAATATTAAAAGAACTCTCAAATAAGTTAATTGCTTCAGAATAATAAATTTTCAATAATAAAGATTCTTTAATTCTTCTTTTGATTTCATTTCTCTCAAAGAAGACAACCTTAGCTTCATCAAAATGAATAGTGTGGTCTGTATCTTTTTCATGGACATACAAAGCAGAACTAAGATATCTATTTTTAACTCTACTTTTATAAATCTTTATCCTTTCATTTAAACTAAAACTACTCTGACCTATGTATACCTTCTAACAAAATAAACATGGGATAAAATATACTACACCAGGAATAGTTTTTCTATCAAAAATTTCTTTTATATTATTTAATAAATTATTCAATGTAACACCCCTTTTCCAAGCAATTCTCTAAGGATGTCTTCTTTGAGAGAAATGAAATCAAAAGAATAATTAAAGAATCTTTATTATTGAAAATTTATTATTCTGAAGCAATTAACTTATTTAAGAGTTCTTTTAATATTAAGGGTGGATGGGTAGTTAATGGATTTGTGGGTAATGGTTAATATTATATATTGTATAGTTTTTGTAGTTCTTTACACTTGAGATGTCTGCTTGTAGCAGTGAAACCTTTGGTTGTGTTTTAATATTATTTTTATGCTGGTCTAGTTGAATTTTGGATTTGGGGTAATTTTAATTATATATTGACTAGTTTAGCTTTATGCTTGTAATGTTTATATATATATATATATATATATATATATATATATATATATATATATATATATATATATATATATATATATATATATATATATATATTATTCGCAATTAACTTTTCAATTTCAAGGACTTAAATCATCTATCTTATTCAGTATTTAAATATATATTAAATAAACTTTCAGCAATTTTAATCAAGATTAGTAGCACACTCTTATTTTCCCAATGTTTTTACATCTTCCAGAAATCTTATCATCTGCTTTCTCTATATTTAAAAATAGTATCAACAAATCCCTATTCTCTTTATATGAAATTTCTTCACCTGAGTCAAAATAAGTATTATCTCATAATCTTTTTATTCTTTGTAATACCACTTTTTTTTTCTGCAAAACCATCATTTACATGCAATGCATGATTTTATCCTTTAATAATATAAGCATTGTGTAACTTACACTGTAATGGATATATAATTCCTCAGATCTGATTACTTTTAAATAGTATACTCATTCTATTTTAAAAAAAAAATATCAGATATATTCTATCATGCTGTAATTTTATTGAAATATGTCAATCAACATTCCCTTTTTTCTTATTCCAATATCATTTCATCAGTTATTTTGATGTATCAGTTTTATTCATCATTACTTTGCAGTTTATGTCATCTATCATATCTCTCTCACAGCACAAACCTTCTTCGTAATATCTGTACTTATAATACCATCATCAACCACCTTACACTTTTATCATATAATCTATAAAAGTCTTAAGAATATACTGATCAGTTTCAATATATAAATCCCCCCACCTTCACATGTCTCTAAAATGTGCAATTCCTTTCTCTTTTGATTTCCTTCCTCCATCTAAAATCTTTCTATTAAAAATTATTTAAGCTTTCCTAAATCCAACTTTGTCTTTCATTTTGTTGCATGTAAAAATTTTATTTATAATATATAATAATGTGATGACATTCCTGTTCTTACTGATATTTTATATTCTGTACTTGCTTGTATCTGGATATTTGTTTCTACGTATACCTACTTTTTACTGCACATTCTTTCTTATAAACATTTACTTTGCAATCATTTTCTTCCACCCATCATACTATTTAATAT
This sequence comes from Epiperipatus broadwayi, assembly GCA_028023455.1. NCBI lineage: Eukaryota > Metazoa > Onychophora > Udeonychophora > Euonychophora > Peripatidae > Epiperipatus > Epiperipatus broadwayi. Next base: position 245,914 of record JAQFVV010012918.1, read on the forward strand.
TAATTATTTCCAAAATGATACTACTTGTCATATTATTCTTTATATTAAAATGTTGCTGGAAACTAATGAATGGTAAGACACTACAATACTTCTTAATACATGTTTTTTTATTTTGAAATCTTGTTACTGAGTTCGCATAAAGGAATAAATATTTTTTTAAATTTTCCAATGATTTGTCCATTGTCATATAATCTTTGCCAAGAAAGAACTGTATCTTTTCTGCTATTTTAACTTATATTAAAAGAGTGAGTTATTGTCAACCTGGGTGTGGTGAGAATGTCAGCATCAGTGTGGGTGCTGAGCATTCCATCATCAGATTTTCAATAGGATGGATGGCTGAAGAGTTGGAGGATGGAGTGGATTGAAGCCTATCCATTAAAGTATGAAGATTGGCTATCTGAATATAAATCTAAGTATTCACTGCATCTGAACCAACTGACGAGTGCTGGTTTAGCATGAAATATGTATATTGGTGATTTTTGTTTCCTTTTTTTCTTTATATATCAAATGTGTTGACCAGGAAGCGAACCTGGGACAGCTACTTGTAAAGCAGCTATACTAACCACTAGGCCATTAATGCTTGGCATGTATATTGGTAATTATTTATCTTTTACACATATATGTGGTTAAGTGTATCAGTGATATGAGATAGTGTGGAGAGTTGAAGGTCACGTGAAAGTCTGAGCTCAAAATACGCTATATATTATTAAGTAGGAATATAATACAATATTTATTTTATAAATGTAAATTCTGAGAAAAGAAAATTGAAAAAAAAGGGAATGTTACAGATTATTTCTAAACAAAAGTATGGATTATTTTTGGAAAAAGAACTGAAATTTGGATTTTGTAATTTAAATTAAAATTTGGATTTCAGAATTTACATTTACATTTATAAGAAAAATATTGTAATTATTAATTTTAATACATTTATAATATTTAATTTTAAATCGAAATTTATACAAACTTATTGTAATTAAAAGAAAAGAATACTTTGTTTGTTTTAAGTTTCTTATTAAAAAAACTACTTCAATTTATTTAGATTTTTTACTTTTTTTTTTTCTGTAATGTCCTGTAAGATTTGATCACTAAAAATCATCTCATTTTTTGTTAAAGCTTTCAATTGTTAGTTTAAAAAAAATGAAAATCATAAATTAAATAGAGATATAGTAAAAATAAGACATATGAGGGGGTATTCCAAAAATAATTGGAATCGTTTTCTGTTTTGCATGCCTGTTGTAGTATATATTTTCTGCTATGTAACTTCTTGAAGGAACCCTTCTGCATCAATATGCCAAATGACATCATGATGTGAAATCATGATGCCATGTACCACATTTTTTTGTAAAGGGTGTTTTGCATAGTGCCAATTTTTTTTTACAATGGCTGAAATGTTGGGGAAATGTGCCAATCTGTTTTCATTTACAGAAAATGGCAAGGAAAAAAGTTGTAGTGTTTAAAACATATTAATCAAACTGATCTCGTAAAAATCCAGTTTATGAATGGTTTAAAAGAAATGTTAAATTTACCACATTCCTAAAAAGCAGTGAAGTCCAAAGTCTAAACAATGCTGATTTTTTTAAGCAAGCATTTTTCTTTCAAATTTAAGTCATAATGGTCAGAAATTTTATCTTCAAGTTCCAAAACATTTATGTGATGCAGAAAAACATAAACATCCCACTTTGTGATGTGATGCACTGTGACTTCTCTTTATATGGAGTCAGAAATCTCTCAGAAATTATGCCCACAGAAACCTGTTAGCCAGTTTAACTTCCCTTTCCATTCCCCACCCTAAATTTTGCTCATAGCTATATCCTGCACTACCCCATTTCCCCAACATAATCTTGATCAACTCCATGGCTTTTATATTTAAATCCCCCTTATCTTTTCCCAAGCCAGCATAAAAACCAATAACCCACTTTCTGTATAATCACTTTGTTTATATTTATTCTTCCACAACTTCATTATTTGTTCCCTTTCTGCTTTTAGGCATTTACATTCAATTAATAGATGCTTAATATTTTCTATCTCATTCTTACATAACTTGCAGACTAAATCACCCATATTTACCATTTATGTGTATATTCCCTTGTTGGTAAAGATATCATTCGAACATTACACAGTAAACTATTTCCCTTGCTATCATAAATTAACTCACACACAATATTCTGTTTACTTCTATAAATATTTAAACTCTTTTAGTCTCCACACTAGTTCTCCAACCTATTCAACTGCCTATTTTTTATTAATGCAACTATTGTTCTATTTCATTCCTTAGCAATATAATCCTCAACAATCCTCCTAATATGATCATCCCATCTTTTGTATAAGTATACTGACATAAATTATTTATCCAAATCTTCTGCATATTACATTACCTTTCTTATCAATCTTGTTGCCTTCCCTTTATTCATACCCCAATTAATTACTATTTTGGCTATTCTTTTATTATTCATAAACTGCAATATACCAAACATTTTCATTTTGCATCTCTCATATAAAATCTTGATCATCCTATTTCTCCTTGAATTGGCTCCTTTACCATCCACACATCCACATCTAATGCATGTCTTCCTACTTCTATCAGTACATTTTCTAAGTAATCTAATATGTCTTTACTAACACATAACCCATCATTACCATATTTTAACCCTGCTACTGCCATTCTCTTATATACAATTCTAGCTACATCATATTTATTATATGAGAACATTGATAATTTCTTTATCAATCCATTTCATTTCTTTGCTTCATTTATCAATTTTTTCTCCTATTCATCCAAGCAAATTCTCTGATTACTAAAGATGATTCCCAAATAGTAATATTTATCCACCACACTTAATTTTATATCCCCAAATAAAAATTCTTTGACTTCTCTTTTTTCAGTATTAATCATCATTAAATTCTATTTTTCTTCACTAAATTTAATCCCCATCTCTTCTCCACCTTTGCACAAGTTCTCAGCATAACTTTCATATATTCCATTCTTTAACACACAAAAAAACATCATCCACAAATAAAAAGACCTTGCCAACTATTAATGGTATCTCTACCCCTCTTCTTAAACTTTCTATCGCTCTCCCCATTTCTTTCAAATACAATAACAACAAAATAAGCAACAAAGGGTATCCTTGCTTTACTTCCACCCAATTTTTAACTTTAGCTGATTCTATATTCCCTAATTGATATGTATAGTAATTATTTTCACATAATTTCCTAATAATATCCACTAAAACTCCACCCATTTCCCAAGTTTATAAAATTTCACCATACTCTATTTCTATTTACTCTATCATATGCCTTCTCTATATCTATAAAAGCTATATATAACTGTCTATCTGTATTCTTACTCATATCCATAAACTATATAACTACAAATAAACTATCACCTCTATGTCTATTCAATAAAAAACCTCCTAGCATTTCTCCCACATATTATTTCCATCAACCATTTTGCAACCCTTCCAGCCACCATATATGAGAAAACATTATATAGCACTGGCATTATCTCTATCAGTTTATAATAGTTTAACTTTATATGATCCTTACACTTTCCTTTAAATAGTAGCCTTACTCTTGTATTACTACAAGCTATGTGAAAAATCATTCTTCTGTGCCATCTTCTTAAAACATGATAATAGTTTTAATTTTGTCCTACGCCCTAAATTCACTACCATCTTTGCTGCCCATCCATCCAAACCTCTTGCCTTTCCACCTTTCAATTTCTTACCTGCCTCATTCAGTTCATTTTCTGTAAATCATATATTCTCATTACAATATGATTTCATGTTTGTTTTCACTCTGTCTTTCACATTTAACATGTATTCTATATACATTATATACATTTTTACAATTATTTCTAATTTTTCTCTATAGTTACACTCTATTTCCTCCTCATCTAGTAATACTATTTCTCTCTCTTTTATATTCTTGTTTTAATGTATTTCCAAAAATTTTTACTCTCATCTTTTCCATTTTTATTAATATCCTCAAACACTTTACTATTTAATTTCATTCTCTGTGTATAATTATCTATTTTAGCCAACTTCTTTTTTTAAGTACATTTCCCATTTAGCATTAACATCTTTTTCACTTTCTTTGTTCTTAGTAGCACACTTATATTTTCCATACGCTTTTTTCCTCTTTTACTAACTCTCACATTCCTATTACTTTTATTCTTCTGAATATTTTCACCTAAAACCCTATTCATCATTTTTTCTATTTCACCAATATCAGTCCTTATACTCATCCCCAACAAATTATTCCATGGTTTTTTCTCTTTTATTTTATACTCTTCTAACTTATTCTTATCATTCACTCTCCATCCACATCTTGCACTATCATTTCTATTTTTATTACTATTTTCCATCACATTACTAACCATTTCTATTATAAAGGAGTTATGATCATTATTACATGCTCTCTCTTCATTATCAAACATCTTAATTTTTCATACTTTATTCATTCCATCTTTCTCTACTAATACATAATCTATTGTATGGAATATATTATTTCTAGATGTGTATTGTCCCTCATAAATATTTAATAAATTTCCCATGCTCAAATCCACTCTCTGTCAAAAATAGCCATCATCCATTATTGACTTCTTAACCTTATCTCAAACTACAAATGTTCTTGACATTTAACAGTATTTAATTGACATAACTTCTATACCTCACCTCTTTTTTCTTTTTCTTTTCTATTAATATCCTGCTATATGAAATTTTCTAGAATAGGTTCTTCTTCTATTAGATGTGTTTCCACTACTACTAATACCTCAATCTCTTCATTTTTAATTGCTTTGTTTAATTCCAGCCACTTTTCTGCTCTCCTACCACCTTGCATATTCAAATACTCAATTTTAATAATTTATTCTTTCCTAACTAATCTTTTATAAATTCTTGTAACTCTTTCTTCACCATCTTATTTATAAATAACTTGCTTACCATTAATTTTACAGACCCATTCTCTCTCTCCACATCTACATTTATATCTAAATCAGCTACCCTATGATTATTTCTTACACCTTTCCATTATCCTTCTTTCTGATAACACTGCCACTTAAAATCCTACCACTTTTATAAATTCTTTGAACTATATTTTTTATAAATCAAACTCCCTAACACTTCACTTCCTTGTTTTTCTAAGTGCAATCCATCTTTACTGTATAACTCCATCTTTCCAATAAAAATCCCACACATCCACAAACATAACATCATTGCTCTCATACAATTTTGTCAATCTCTCATTTATAGAACATGCCCTATCTAACATATACCTCTTGTCAAATCTTGACAATAATCCAACTATTCCTACTCTTCCTTTAATATTACTCAAATTCCTAATCTTCATTATCATTACTACTCAATCATTCCTTCATCTGCTCACACTTTATCTCTAACAATTTTAATTTTGTTTCTACATCCTTTACCACTTCTATCTTACTTTATTTTTTGACTAACCATCTCGATTTCACTACTAATTTTTCCACCCTTATCTCCCATCACTCTTCTACAACTATAATCTATCATATCTTCCTCAATTACATTTTGCTCCATTTCTCCTGACTTTCTCTGTAAACTATCTAGAAACCACTTTTTCATCTCCTTTAATGCATTTACACACTGTCTACATAATCATAAATGTGTTATCTCCTTCCTAGTATTATTTAAACATAAGTGATAAACCTCATCACATATAGAACACTCTACCACAACATGCTTCTTACCATTATATATGCATTGTGGAATACAAATGAAATCCATATTCCTTATTTTTCAAGTCACTTACTCTATATTTCACTTTACACATCCTCTCCTATTCTTCAAACCATTTGCATGGAAGGATAAAAACTTTACTTTCTTTCAATGATGAGTGATAAATAACCACATGTTTTTCGACAATAGGCCTCGAAAACATTATCTTTTTCCTTCAATAAATCACTCCCTTTCTTAAATTAAAAAAAAATTTAGTAGCAAACTTATTAAAAAAACAACTAATCTTGCATACAATTTAGTTATAAAATATCCTTACATTAACACACATTCAAAAACAAAATATTTTTTTTTACTTCTATATTTAAAATGGTGAAGAAAACACTTTCTAAATGTTAACAATTCCCGATATTTCCAAATTCAATTATGTCTATCTCTCATAATCACAATTTACTCTCACTTTCATACAACAAGTAAACAGTTTTTGTATTCCTGATCTCAGATGGTTATTCACATAAAAAGTAAAGAAGTTCAACTTAGCTTTTAGCACAGAGCAAAACTGTCAGCACAGGAAAGCAGTTTGTGGCAAAAAAACAGTGCAAGCTCCACCCCAACAAAGTGCCATCTCTCAAAGTCTTGAGATTAAAATTCTTTTTAATAAATTCAGCAATGACTCAACTTATCTATCAGCCATATTTTCTTGAACTTACTTCATCTGATTTTTTTTTAAATTTTTCAAATGAAGAAATGACTCAAATTTTTGCAGGCTGAGAACTGAGAGGGAAATGATGAATGTGTTAAAAATGCATCACATTGCAAGTGCTCCCAGATTACTTCAAATAGTGCTAAAAAGATTTAGACCAATGCATTGCATTCAATTTGCAACACCTAAAAATAATATACAATTTTTATTACAAAATTTTGGTCATATTTGGACCCACCCACCTTGTAAATTATAAATTTATAAGAATTTGCAGAATTGTCTTTTTAAAGTATCATTTTAAAATAAGTGTTTATAGTAATTATTCATTCATTGTACAATAATTTATAAATAGTTTGATATATATATATGCATACTCAAG